>OX411306.1:175201620-175426193 GCA_948150685.1 Rhaphigaster nebulosa
TATATATATATATATATTATTATATTATTATATATTATATATATATATAATGATTAATGATGATCTGTTATGAAAATAGTTTGTGAATAATCTCAATACTGAATCAGAGCACCCTTTGTCTTTTATACTCCTGAGAAAGTTATCATGTATGATGCTATCAAAAGATTTAGATGTATCTACAATGGTACAAATTATGTAAAAGTTATTTCTAAGTTTATTATAAATTACATTTTTAAATTCAAGAAGTAGATGCATAAAGTTGATAAAAACAAAGTTATATGATTTCAGGTAAAAGATTAGTGAGGGCCAGCGTACTAAGGGATGGGTCGAAAGGGGACTCGCCATTATATACTTCTCCTCACTTCTCACCACCACCTTATTCCCGACACAATGATGACTTTGACAGAACCGCTGCTGTGGAGACTCCGCCACCAGCTGCCCAACCTCCACCTGATCTGTGGAGGTCCCCATCTTGCCCTGAAGGTAATTTTGTGTTATTAGTTTACTTTGAAAAATATAAAAAAATTACCAGACTTTTAGCGTATGATTCAAACATTTTAGTAATAAGAGAAATATATAAAAAAGTTTTATGTAACTTGATGAGGGAACAGGGTAGCTCAATGGTTAGGCACTGTGCTTCAAATTCTGATCCCAGGTTCGAGACCGGCTGTGACAAATAATGTTATGGGTCAATCCTGTGGGCTCAGGAAACCCTCCTGGAGCTCACCCAGCCTCTCTAATGTGAGTTCCCTTAATTGGAGTAAAACCTGGCAGTTGGGCATGATCCGTACCTAATCACCTCCTTGCACAACTGTTGGCCTTGAAAGCCCTCAATAAGTACTGAACCCAAGACTCTTCATGGGTTGTAGTGGTACAGGTTTTTTTAGGTAACTTGATGTTGTAGAACAAGCTTACCTCTGTTTTATTGCTTGATTTGGATTTATGCTGAAAAGTAGTTGTTTATAGGTGTTTTAATCTATTAGGAATCTATTACATGTTAATAAATTTGATTTTCTTATCAAGCCTTTCTTGTCTATATATTAAATTGGCATTAAAATATTAATAAAATTAAATTGCACGTCATGCGTTTCATTGAAAAATATTGAATATAATGTGATCAGTGATGTACTATCTAATGACCTACCGATCTATCAGTTTAGTGAAGTGGTCATGAATTTCAGTAGATCAAGCAAAGTTGAAAATGATGATTGATGACCAAAAATGTTTTCATATGTATTAATGATGCTATTAAATGAGTACTAGGAAACCCCAAGCGAGAACGCTCGTATTAGATATCTATCCTAATAATCCCTAATACATTTGAAGTATAAGTGATGTTAAGGAAACATGTTTATTCCTATAAACAATATTATATTACCAGCTATTGTTTGTAAAATGAATATTAAACAGTTAAAATATTAATACTTGGTTGCGACGACTCCGATGGGTCAGACACTCAACGAGGGAATCTTGATGAGAAGGCGTGATAATTCAGTAGGTCAGAGGCACGATAGGAAGATCTTGAAGGGAAGGCGTGCTGCTTCGATAGGTCAGAGGCTCAACAAGGGAATCTTGAAGAAAAGGCATGATACTCCAGTAGGTCAGAGGCAGAATGCAGTTCTTCCTACAAAAGCGAAGGCTGTTTCTACGATTTTGTAAACACCACAGTAACTCTTGAATGGTCAAAAAGGTGGGGATCCCACATCTAGACTAACACAATTAATAGTCAAACTTTAAACAATATGGCCGCAATAGCCCTTCAATACCACAGACAGAATCTGGGTAATGTAATGAAGCGCAACTGATGACAAAAATGTAGATTTCCGGTCCGTTGCTAGGAAGTGCCAGTCTATCATTATGTTATTAGGCAATGCTGGCCTGGGAAACATTTGGGAAACATGTTATTAGTATAAATAATATAATATCATCAAGAAATTTTATTTAAAACACACATTTGGCAAAGCTGCATAGTTTATAATAAATTTATTGAGTTTAAGTATTAAGTTAAGTTAAGTATTAAAATTAAATTTATTAAGTAACTGTGTTTACTTAATAAGTAATTATCTTGCCCCACTGAAAAATATTCCTTCAGTTTAACAGTTAAGCAATAAGACTTAGCCATATCATTTTCTATGTATAGTATTCATAATTAGCAGAGCCCTTAGGGTAATACATGGGAAAGAATATATAATTTCCCACCTATTAAAAAATGTTAAAGATGTAAAAAATGTATACAGACCTGTAAAAAATGTATACAGATTCAAATTGCTTCAAATTTATATAAATTCGTCATGACAATGGCACGTACGAAAGATATCGTAGGTCCCATGCGGATCTATACCGTGTGCTATCTCAAACAGTAGGTTTTAGAGCTTTAAAATTCTGGACCAACACGTTCCACAGGATTGTATATGATCTTGATCCCCGCGTCGAAATCTTTAAAATGTGACATCCCGTCTCGATTCACAGATTCACCACCTTCAGAGTATTGAAACCTTCCAGTTTTTCCATCACTTTTATTTAAGCCCTCGGAAGAATTCAATAATTGAAATTAAGATTCATCACTTCTCCATGAAATTTCCTTTCTTTTGATACCTCATTCATCAAAATCCATTGCTCCTGAGAGCTGGAAAAGGGATCTATAGTACTATATATAGAGAGGGTCGAGCACCATCAATATTAAAATAAAACAGGAAATTAATTTCCTCTAAAATAAGTAAACACTCTTACAAAAAATATATATATAAATACATTATTTTAATCTTTCATTATTTTTTAATTTTTTGTTCCTCAGAATAGAAATTGTTGAATAGGAAACAGTGAATTATTTTGAATTAGTCTCAACTTTCTACTGTCAAAGGATTTTTGCTATAACTTTAATCATCAATGCAGGATGTTCAGCAGCCTTGAATTCCTTGATGATCAAAAATTATGCTTGAATTTTTTGCGTCTAGAAAAATCAGGAATTATGCTTGAAAATGGCCAGTCATCGGGAATTTTTAGTTTTTAGTCTAATAATTCTATTTTTCCATTAGTACTTAGTAAAAAGTGTATAAACTATTGAGAAGAGGGTTGATGCCATAGCTATTCCACTTACTATTTCTAATTCCAAGAAAGCTAGAAAAAGTCTCCTACCAACTTTCTCCATCAGTCTGTCTCAAAAACGTATTCATTTTATTATTGTCTCACCTTATACGTTCTAACTGTCGCTATATGAACTAGAGTATTTTTGAACAATAAAATATTGTATTAGCTCTAAACAGCTCCGAGTTTCAATTTAAATCAGTTTACACTTGTCTACTTATACATAATAAGCTCACCGATTAGCCTCTTGGTCTCAAGGGAGTGTGCCTTGATTCAATTTATTCCCATAATTATGATTTTGAGTTAAAGTAATTTTTCTTATATGCATGAAGTTCTGAATCTTGAAAAATACGCCAGTCAAGTAAAATAAAATGAAAAATATTCTCATTAAATTATGAATATATTTAATAATATTACTCAATTTAAATTTATTTATTGTGAAACTTCTAACGGACTCCTCTCTCCAACGGACACATCTGCCCATGGACAATGTTTAAATGGTGCGGTCTGAAAGTAAAATAATTTAGACCCATCTGCAACGGTGGTCACCTCTCTAACAGACGTGAAGAGCCAATTTTTTGTCACCGAGAGATAAATTTACAACACTTACACACTGAACGGACACTTACAAACTGTTGAAAATTAAGAAAACCATATGTTATGGTTTTATGTTTTAATATAAATACGTACACACATTTAAATATGTGCTTATCTTGAAGCTGTTCTTTTTTATTAATAAAACGATTGTCGCCTTCCTGAGGTGTGATAAACCTGTGACAAGCATGATAAGGTGACATGAGGTGTGATAAGGTGACAACCATTTCAGCTTAATCTAAATTATTAATACAATTAAATAGTTGCTCTTGTATATAACAGACCCTGGGTATTTTTCTTTATATGTGTATTTATCTGTATATATACATATATATATATATATATATATATATATATATATATGCGGAAAAATAATTTCGTATACCTCACTAAGAACGTAGACTGGGATAAATTTAACGATAACTTAAGATTTCAGTTACAAAAATGTTTTCTTTCAAATCAATATTGGTACACTCAATCGTACAGCTTAACTACACCATATGCCTACCGATATTATTGCTGAAAAACTGAATAAGGCTATAATAAAAACAAGCAATATATCCCTTAAAAGATCATGTAATAACAAAACTATATCAGAACACCATCCATCGAACCGTTCCTTGGTGGAGCGACGATCTTACAAGCTTACGGAAACAAACAAATAGGTTACGTAAATTATATCAAAAAATAAAAACGGATGAATCATTGCGAGAAACACGTAGGCACGAATACATAATTAGTAAACAAAAATACGAAAAACGAATTAAGAAATCTAAATCTTGGAAAATCTATACATTCAACTCTACTGCATGGAAATGGCCTTATAAATCAGCTGTGAACAAATTGAAAAACGTTACATTACTTCAAACCGTAATTAATAATCAGGGTAGGTACACATCAAGCACGGAGGAAACGTTACCACAGATTTTGAATAGCATGATAAAGGAAGATAGGTTCGATAATGACAGCCTTGAACATAAGAAAATGAGGGCTATTATTAATTTGCTTCCTTCATCCACTGACGATGTACCGCTTGAGGATGAGGAAATAACGTATATCATTAAAAATCTAGACAAAAAAAATCAACTGGCATTGACAAAAGTAGTCCAATTATGATTAAAAATATTTTTGAATATTTTCCTAGCTTAATGATAAAAATATATCAACTTTTTTTTCAATAGGAATGAGTTCCATCAATCTGGAAAGAAGGTAGACTAGTTCTTATCCCCAAAAGTGATCAACATTCCCTCAGACCTATCAGTATCCTCCCTGTCATTGGAAAAATATTGGAAAAAGTTATAAAAAATCGTCTTATGTATTTTCTGACGTCGAAAGAATAAAAAATCGTCTTATGTATTTTCTGACGTCGAAAGAAATTATAGATAAAAGACAATTTGCTTTTAGACCTCAAACAGGTACTGGCGAGGCTTTACACACACTGACTGAGCACATTACATCAACAATGCACAGTAAAAGTAACATTCTAGTGGTTAGTTTGGACATCAAGGGTGCATTTGACAACGCGTGATGGCCGGCTATACTATCTAATCTTAAAAAGTATGGTTGTCCCCTAAATTTATACATAATGATAAAACATTATTTATCCAATACATCGCTAACCTTTCAAACTAACTCATACACCATCAGCAAAAAATTAACAATAGGAACTCCTCAAGAGTCCTGCCTCTCTCCTCTCCTTTGGAACGTACTCGTTAATACTATTTTCGAAATTGATTTACCAACAGATTCAACAATCTTAGCCTATGCTGACGACATTCTGATGTTGGTGAAACGTAAAAGCTTTGAGGAATTAGAGGTAGTTACAAATACAATATTAATACGTCTTGTTCGTTGGGCTAAAAGCAACAAACTATATTTCAATCCAGACAAATCGAAATTCATAATTTTTTCTCGCAAAAGGACTATCCCTGTCACTAATATAAGAATAAATTCTTCAGTTGTGATACAACATAACGTACTAAAATATTTAGGTATACTTTTCGATTGGAAATTGAACTGGAATAGACACATCGATAACATCTACAATCAGACCCTGCAGACAATCAACGGATTAGCAATCGCAGCACGAGGTTAGGTGGGGCCTAAGGTCAGAGGTACTGAAACTCATCTATGAATCCGCCATAATACCCAAAATATTGTATGGAGCACATGTTTGGCATTGTGTAGTAAGTAAAAAGAACATTAGGGACAAACTAAAGAGACTTCAAAGGCTTATAGCTATTAAAATTTGTAGAGGCTTCTGTACTCTCTCATATGAGGCAGCCATTTTGCTCGCTGGAATACTACCAATAAATCTGAAAATAGAAGAGACGATTGAATTGTACAAAATTAAAAAACTACATACTAACTACAAACACATACCACACGACGATATTGAATTACCAATTTGCTCCAAAAACTGGCTACATCCAACATCATATACGAGACTCATATTTCAAGTAAATTATGCTGACCCTAACACTACGAACATATACATGGACGGTAGTATGGAGGATAGCAAGGTTGGTTGTGTGTGGTTTGGTTTAGATAGGCTAGGAAACGTTCTTGAACAGCAATACAAACTAGCAGCATGGTGCTCCAACAACCAGGCCGAAAAATTACCTGTCTTAAAAGCTATAGAAAACTCTAATAACTCCATCTAAGACACACGAACATATAATTATACATATAGACAACATGAATATACTCCACTCAATACATAACACAAACATTCACGACCCACTGACTGAGGAAATTAGACTGAAGATATTGCAACTGTCAAGTATTAAGGAATCGGTCGAAGTGAAATGGGTGAAGGGACACTCTAGCATTTAGGGCAACGAGAGGGTGGATCAATTAGCCAATGAGGCAGCCAGCAGCCAACTTATCCCCTTCTATACTAAGGTCCCAATTTCTCATATCAAAAATCTTATTACCAATGAGTTGGTTCCTAAGTGGAACACCATGTGGATTACATCAACCGAATCACCCAGTCTTCATAAATATGTTCCTCACATAACACTAGCCAATCATAAACAAACACACAGTACAGAATACACATTAACACAATTTCTTACAGAACACGGTAACACTAAATCTTACTTAAAATGTTTAAATTTATATCGGACGATACATGTGACGAAGATGGACAGACTCATAATTTCAAACACATTCTTTATGACTGCAGACTCTATGGCAAACAAAGATTCCATTTAATAGAAAATGGTAATTGGCCTGAATTCAGAACATACACTCTTTACCAAATTTAAGACAGACCTAAAAAAATTTATTAAACATATTGACTTTGAACGACTGACAGACTATAGAAGGGCAACCTGAATTCCTTTTGTACTCTTGTTGTGCTTGTCAATTATTTATTTATTGTTTCTATTGGTATTTTCTTTGTTTAATTTATTTTAATTTTTGTTTTGTTATTCTAATTTTCAGCTTTTGTTTTGTTTTTATTATGTAACCTTATACATATTTTTCAATGTAATTTTAGTGAAATAGAGGAATATGTGTAGTATGCCTTTAAAAGGCATGGGACATGTATACATTATAAATAAACTATCTCTTTATGGGGTTACCATAAAGGGAAAAGAGAAAAAAAAATGAAAATAAACTCTAGAAATTTGGGTAATATTAGGATTATAAATGAATAGTATAAATGTGGTTTAATATATTATGATATATAAATATATTAATATGGATTAATCGAATTTTCTGAGCCTTTTCCAAGAAATAAAGAATTATTCCAGGGGTGCAGTGCATCTCCCTCTCTGTTCAAGATTGAAATATGTCGGAATGAGTGGAGAAAAAAGTGAAAACCCATGGGGATTCATTTGAAAGAAGATGCATTCCTCTATAATTTATGTAGATGCTGGCTACATGTTGAGAAAGTTTAACAGGAATATCAACAAACGGGTCTGGTTATTAATGTTGAGAAGATAGAATTCATGTCATCCAGTAATGATGAAATAGAACTGAATCCAGCAGCTCTGAAAAGAGTTCAACACTTTAAATACGTTGGATCCATAATTGAATTGGATGGTTCCTGTGACATGTAAATAAAAAGCAGAATTACAGATGGAAAAAGGCAGTATCTATGCTCAATTCAATACTATGGAATAGGAATATCAACCCTTGAACCAACAACATATGGAGTAGAAGCTTGAACCATAAAGGATGATCTTTGGAAGAAATTCGTGGCTACGGAAATAGACTACTAGCGACGAGTGGTAGCAATATCCAGAATGGATAATGTCAAAAATGAAACTATAAGAGAAAAGATGGAAGCAGAAAAAACATTCTCGAAGGGATTGAGAAAAAGTGCCTAAAGTGGTATGGACATTTAAAAATAATGTTTGAAGGAAGACTACCAAGAAACGTGTACATACGGAAAATAGATGGAAGGTGAGATAGACCAAGAAAAATCTGTGATAATGAAATGGAGGAATCTTTGATGGGATATGGTCTACAAGGATTATTTAAATAGCAATTAGGTCTTGGATAGAAAAGTCTGGAAGGAGGCCATATAAGATCAAGGTTTCTTTATGGCCGGTTTCATTATAGGAAGTTTTAATTGTTATTACATTATATAAATTCTGATTTTGCTATTGGTTTTAATTTCAGTTATATAAGCTTAATTAATTAACTATAAAAATTTAGTTGGGCTAAGAGCGAAAATGTAGTAATGATTTTTTCTTTGCAGACCTAAGTGTGAAGGTCGAACCACCTGGGTCTGCAGCCGCTGCAGGAGGGGGTGGTACTGCTCCAGTGAAGAGTGAATGGTCAAGTTATGGAGGTAGCACTCCATCTGCAGAAGGTGAAGAGGGGGGAGGGTTACCCCAGCCACCCTGGCAGGGGAACAAAGGTGCTTCTGGACCCCAGCAGCAACCCCCCACTACTCAACACAAGTTGACAGCAACAACTACCCCAGATGGTATAGTTATCTAGTAATTTTTTTTAATAAATAGAAATATGGAATTTTTATCATATTTTATTTCTATAATTCCAAAAAATTGTATATGTACTTGAGTTTTTGCAATGTAATGTACATATTTTTTCATTGGAGAAAAGCCTCAATTTTATATTTATTTTCTACAGTATCTGGTATTGCTTGTTTCATAAAATCCCACCATATTAGATATAGTTACTTCTATCATGATAGGATGGCAGATTTTTTTTTTCGCTTCTCCCTTTTGTGCCTCTCAGCGTAGGAGAGTGCATAGCTATGAACTCCACTCGTCTCTGTTTCTTGCTAGGTTCCTGGCCCGATGAAGATCTTTTTTTCTTCCTCTGCAAAGTCTATCTATGTATTATAGATATGATACTCTTGGACGTCCTCCAGGTCTTCTACCATCTTCTGCAATGAGTCCCGATGCTCCTCCAGTCTAACCACATGGCCAAACCATTTCAATTGGCGGGTTTGCAGAACCTCCTTCAATGGGGTGAGGGGACCCAGTTTCTGTCATATCCTATCATTGTTAACACTGTCCCTCCTAGTCCTACCGACTGTTCTTCGCAGAAATTTCATCTCGACAGCAGTGACTATGCTCTCCTGCCTGTCTGTCAGTATCCAGCTTTCAGCGCCATTCAGAAGTATTGGTAGGTAAACAGATTTAAATATATGGAGCTTAACGTCCTTAGCCACCTCTTGCTTTCCTAAAACAGTGTTGCAAATCTGGTAGTAGACTGCATTTGCCTTGCTTATTCTGTTAGATATTTCCAAGTCCACTTTTCCAGATCTTTCTAAGACTGTTCCTAGGTAGGTAAAGTCCGTGATCTCTTCTAATTCCTCTTCATTGCAGTGTATATGTACATTTTCAATCTGCCTTCCTACTTTTAATACATTGCTTTTACTGGTATTGATCTCCATCCATTTTCGACAAAGTTCCTCATACCATTCAGTCACTGCCTGCTGTAACTTTTCAACTGAATCAGCATGAGAACGTCATCGGCATAGAGGAGCTTTCTTCTTCCCAGGAATATCCTCTCTGTTCTTCTTTTAAAAATGGCCACCACTTCATCTATATAAATTAGAAATAGCAATGGGCTTAAACTATCTCCTTGTTTAACCCCCCTTGTTATGTTAAACTGACCGGACTCCAACCCGTTCAGCCGAACCACTCCCTTTGGGTGTTGGTAAATGGATTTAATGGCCTCCACTAAGTTCCTTGAGGTGTTCTTAGATCTAAGAACCTCCCATATTTCATGTCTGGGAACCGTGTCAAATGCAGCTTTAAGGTCAAGGAATGTGAGGTATATATTTTTATCACAGTCCCAAGATTTCTGGAGAACATTTCTTAGTGAGAATATGTGGCCCTGGGTTTGCCGCTCTGGTCTAAACCTGGCTTACTCTTCCCCAATAAGTTGTTTAACTAGAGGCCTTAATCTTTCTTTCAGGACAGTCGTATATAGTTTGTAAACTGCTGGTATAGGCCGATAGTTGGAGCATTCGGCTTGGGCCCCTTTTTTGTGAATGGGTATTATGACATTGTATACCCAATCCGTTGGGATCATCTTCTCGTCCCAGGCTTTTTGACAGAGGACTTGTAGAGCCTTCATTATCTCCACAATACTATATATATGCCACCATACTTCACAAACTCTGCCATTACATTATTTTGTCCTGGCGTTTTCGCATTCTTCATTCTCGAGATAGTTCTTTCTATTTCCTCTTCTTCTATCACCTCGTCAAACTCAGCCTCATTCCATTGTCCTTCTGGGTCCACTGGATATATCGTCCCCACCGAATTGCCTATTGTAATACTTACGCCAGACCTCCAGAATGGTTTTATCCTACATGATCACCTTCCCAAGCTCATTCTTAATATTTCTTTATAGATTTGCTTTTGCGTCTTCTGAGAACTTTAATTTTCCTCCAGAACTGCTTAATGTTCTCCGCATGATTCTGGTTCAGTTGAATTTTTGTTTTGCTCTTCTCAAAGCTTCCTTTGTCCTGTTTCGTGCCACCACATATATCTGCCATTTATCTGGTGAATTGTCTTTAGCAGTTCTTGATGCCATTTTTGTAACGTTGAGAAATTATTTTGACTTTTTTTATCCTACTTGGTATTTTTGATCTGTCATACTTCTTCTCTTTCTTCAGGTTGAATATGGGTATTAACTGTAAAAAATTTGGGTTGAAAAACTTAGTTGAGCTATTTTATACTTTACAAAAAAAATTACTTTTTTAATTTGGCTAAAACATGAAAAACTTACATGTCCGTTTTCGCCCTAACACTATTACAGATAGGAAAGAGCCAAATCAATTTTTTTTTTTTTTTTATAGATAAAAGATCAGAGTGAAGTGAAGACAATCAGAAACAGATAATGCAGCTAAACTTTTTCAAAATGCAGCATTTCTTATACATCCATTACACTTCTTGAAGACTTTTTTTTTTTTTTTCCACCGGCATTGAGACCACTGATACTTATAAAGGCCTTTTATCTGCAGTCCAGTACACTATCTTAGCTCAATCCGATAGCCTTTGCAAACCTGACCGCAAAGTTTAGGGTCCACTATGCAGTTATAACAGCAATGCATGAAATATATTTATGCCTTAGCATCTCACTGTGCTTAGCACTGTTGTCATTTGGTCACTTCATTTTCCTTAAGCTCAGTTATAGTCGATGGGTTCAGGTTTGAATGGGACACATTCAGCTCTCCTACAGAGCAGTCATCTTTATTTTCATTTCCTGGAATTCCTTAATGACCAGACCAGGTATCTACCCAACGCAAACTTTGTTGAATTTCCTTATAATCCTCTGCTAATCTTGATCGGATAACATCTCAATATGCCAACCTGTGCCTGACTGCTGGTATCGAATGGAATTAATCTACCACGCAATCTCTCATTAATTAAAGATTATTAATATTAAGCACAAAATTGTATCACTAAACCTCAAATTAGATGAATTTAAGTTTCCTAGTGGAGTATAAAAATATAATTCTTTAACTATAACCTTTATGAAGTTAAGTCAAAAAGATGCCATCAAGACAAGGACACGATTTAATTAGTTGATTTTTATGAAGAGGATGAATTTCTGTTTCATGTTACTAACAGTTACTTTGTTGGTCTCCATGCGTTTCTCTCATGATTGCTTTTCTCTTTCTAATAGATTGATAATACTCAAAAGTAAACTCTAGTAAGATCTCGATCTGCTCTTTTTTTTTTTTTTAATAGCATTGAACAGCCTTTTTGACAGGGTTCTTAGCCTGTTAAGTACTTAACATTCCACAAAGGAATATTTCAGTTGAATTTGCTTATTCATATCTGATTACTGCTGACATAGAAATTTATAGCAGTTATAAGTGAAGAAGTGAAGCATTTGGACATTTTAGATGCCATTAGCTAATGGCTTTAGGACATATCTCTTTAATTCTTTTTACACTACAACTATTAATTACAAAACAACACTACAGTGATATAAAGTAGAAATAAACTTATCAATAATCACACTAAAGATTGATAATCAGCTAAATGGCTCATCACTAGTATAATGTTGTTTATTTAAAAAATGTATATTGTTTTATGTGTTTTGCTTAAATGCAATGCTCACATTATTTGTTTTTAATATCTTTAATATTATTTTAATGTTTTTGATTTTGATTTCTAATTTAATAAAAAAAATAATGGATATAAAATTGCTAGAACTCACGGATGTATATACATATAGCATTCTCTAGAATTATAATTAGTATGGTAAAATATGGTAAGCTTCTTCTGTTCAGTCTTACTGAATGAATGAGATGAATAAAATTGTATATGCCTGTTTTAATCATCATTCTGTGATGTTACTTCCTAATGTGGGACTTGGCCTACTTGATGTTGCTTGATTGGTCATGCCTTGTGCAGCTGCCTTCCAATTCTTGAGATATAGAAGGGCTCGCGCTGTTGAGGTTTCCTTCCATAAGCTTTTGGGGAGGAGAGGAGCTCGTAATCATATTTATTCTTAGCCTATATTAGCCTTCTAAGTCTTAGTAATCTTCACAAATGTTCATAGCTCCTTCTCTTTTCTTGTTCATCCCCTGCCATAAGTACAAACATATGGTTGAAAGTATTTTCTTGAAGAGCTTAGTTTTCTTTTGTTTTGCTGTATTAGTTCATTCAATTCATTTTTACTTTTCTAATGCTATTAGGTAAGAAAATTATTGTAATCTAGTTTTAAGTTTTTATTTGCAATTTTAAACGGATATATGCCTTTCAAAGCCCTCTGTTCAAAAACTTCAGAGTCCAAAAAATGCATTTATCTCTTGAACGGGTGGACTGATTTTGTTGCTTTTTTTGTTTTGTAATGTTTTGGCCCGACACCTCTGTACCAAATTGAGTACCAAAATGGCTCTAATGATTTCGATAAAACTTGCCTAAAGTCTTCTCCTAAATCCCTTCAACTATCAGGAAATAAGAATTAGCACGAAAAAAGTTTTGACTAAAAGTAAATTTCATTTGTTCGTAACTTAAAAGGTATATATTTTATGGTAAATTATATCTCCAAAACGAACTCTAATCATCATTGACAAATTTTCAGGAAACGGAAAAATCTATATTTTCTATTCCAATAGTGATATCAAAACTATTTCTTTTTTTTAAATAAAGTAAAAAAATCTTGATTTGTTTCAATAAGGCTCGGTTTTGGAACAAATTAAATTGATTAGGGTTCGTTCTGGAACAGAAAAAATTATTGACATTGTACTTTAATAATTTTATATTTCCTGTGTTATAAAGTTGCTATAAGATCAATTTATTTACTATTTTTATTCGAATGAAAAGGTTAAAAAATGCTTTTGAATAATTTATTTTTCAAAAATATTTAAGATAAACGTTAAGCAAAACGTTTTATCTGGCTCTTTTAATTTGTTCTCTGAGACACAAGCAAGTAGAGCAAATGTCAGTAGCAGGAGTCCCCTGTGCTTGCTTATATTGTAATATTTTATAAATAAATTATAAAAATATGGATAGCCAATATACAGATCCTTCTCAGAAACTGTGCTTAAATACATTTTTTGGAGTTTGGTGGTTGCTAGGACACATGAAAGATAATAATGAGTAATGTTTTTGTTTCTGACATAATGACTTTCCACTAATGACAGAGATTCAATGAATTGTTTGACATACAAACGTTTTTCCTCGTACAAGGCCTTTTTTGTATCTCCTCCACGATTCTCTCTGGAAGAATTTCCGGTTGTCAGAAAATCTCTACGTAATTGTTGAAGTCGATGTTTCCCATCCCCTCAAAGCTGCTCGAAATAGATCTCTACAGACCTTTTTTACTGTCGTCTTTTCTCCTTTCCTTACTGGTATGAAATAAGTTGTGAGCTGCTGTTTACTACTTGAAGCTATTGGGCTCTGAACTTGCACATATTTTAATAGGAGGTTATTTGGATATTTGTGGTCAGATTCCTTGTAAAAAAGTTCTTGGAACCTCCTAATATCAGTCATAGACACCTTTTACATGCTCTTAGAATGTAAGCAATTAGGTTTTGTAGGTAGGGTCTTTGATTTGCACCTAAAATAGCAAAATAAACGACCATTAAAATATTTTGTCTCTTTTCTAATCTAGCCAGATAATGTAAAAAACAAAATTTTAATACAAAATTGAAATGACTAGGTATATTATACATAATTTGATCATAAAAATGTATATCAATAGAATAAATGGATTGAAACTAGAAGAAAATAAAAGAAACAAAATTAATCAAACAAAATTAGGATCTGTACTCACTTTTCTTGTCTTTCAAAGGTTTTGGCCCATTTTTCTGGTTGAGAACATTTTTTTTCTTCCTCCCCCAGGAGACTCGGTTATTTTCACATTTCTCACTTCTTTTTCATCTGACATCATTAAATTATTTCTTTTTTGGCATGTTCACAAAATATTTTTAAAAAACCTTTACGAAGCACAAAACGAAAACAACATTGACAGTGAGTGATAAAGAAATGACGGTTGAAATATTTTGATAAGGTTAAATCGTTTGGTCGGATCAGTTTTAGAAAATTAGAAAAACGCTTTATCAACCACAGAAAAACTATGCGGATTAAAACAAGAAATAATTAATTTATAGTCATCAGAAAAAAAAATCGCAGAAGAGAGGACCACCTGTTGATTGATTAAAAAATTAGGGTCCCTTTTGGAAAGAAAATAATGATTTATGTCCCACTTTACTGTGGTTTGAGGCACGGTTTGGAAATAAATAAAATTGTAATCAAGGAACATTCTGTAACAAAATAAAATACTGTTCAAGGCCGGTTTTGGAAATTAAAATTTAAAACGACTTTTTTTTAATATTTAGGCTCGTAACTATTACGTTATAAAAAAAAAATAACACCACCGGATTCCTTGGGTGTTTGAACAGAGGAATCAATATTTATCTCAATTTCCAAAAAAATGGATTATGGTTCATTTTGGAAATAAGCGACAAAATAAGCGATATATATATATATATATATATATATATATATATATATATATATATATATATATATATATATATATAAATATATTAATTGAACCAGCATTAGTAAAGATAAAGCATATTGGACTTTGTATCCATGTTTTTAAAAAAATAATCTGTGCATGTTCCGATGGGAATCTGTTTACTTTCTTTTAGTTTTTGAATAACTCTAAAACTATACATCTTCCAGAACATTCCAGATGCTCATTTGAAAGATAATTAAATTGCCTACAAAGCTAAACTAAAAAAATATATATATTTTTATATTTTAAATAAAAAAGATTTAAAAAAAATTAATTAGATCAATGAAGTGAAGATGCAGCAAACAATTTTTGTATTGGATTTTGCACCCAAAGCAGTAAGGTAAGTTGTGTGAGTGGACACACCAGATATTTTGAATTCCTTTTTATGCAGTCTAAGCATGCCATTTCCTCAAAATTTTAAAGATAAGTTTCAATTTCAAAGAAGTTATTTGTTGAGTCCGCAATCTTGTTTGACTGTCTTAATTATTGAATCTACTTAGATTCCCTCGCCAGTACTTGATTAGGTATGGTGTTTTCTTCCCATTTCTCTGCTTAGTCGTTGGATAGTGAGATTCTTGTTTGTTTTTAGATTTAATTTATTTACCATATTTTTCTCTCTAACCAGCCAGGACCTATTAGCTTCAAAACGGGTAGGTACTAGGTTTATTGTTTTATTTTATTTTAATTTTTTTTAGCATGTTGTATGTATTTAGTCTCCATTATATTTTAGTGTATGTTGCCTGGTCCATCATAGTAGTAATGAGAATTTTAGGTTTGTTATTGTCTACCATTCTTCAAAAAGCTTTACATTTTATCATTAAAGATAAGTCTTTGGTATTGCCTAATGGTGTAGTATTGCAAGGTAAGTCTGTTTTAATTATTATATTTTGACACTTAAGCTGTGATACCTTGTAAGTCCAAAAAAATGAAAAATACTTATAAAAAAATGTGGAAAAAGTTGTCACAGCTTAACAAGTTGACTACCATCTACGAGATAACTCATATACTGCGATTACAAAAATGGCAAGTAAACACAGGACTAGATAACTCGTAGTTGGCGTCCTAGAAAAGAACGCAATCTACGAGTTATCTCATCTCGTAGTTGGCAGTCAACGTATTAAGCTACAATTTATTAATATCTTCCAAATTATGGATGCTGAAGAAAAACCTTGAGTTGGAAACAAGCTCATTTGCCAATAGTTTAGGTGTTACTTGCCAGGTTGCTGACACTATGTAGAGTTACCACTTCATATTTTCCTTGCAAAAAAGTTTATAAAGGATCACACACATGAACACACAGATAAAAATACAGTTAGACAAATAGTGGAGGACGTGATGGCCGAGCACATTGGTGCGAGGCTCCCAGAGTGCCCGTTTGGGAGTGTCGTGGGTTCGATTCCCACCTGGGTCAGTTAATATTTTTTTTGTGCGGATCACGAGAAATAAATCTTGACACTCCCACTCTGGTTAGTACATGGCAGCCACCTAAAGGTACCCATCAGGGGATTGGCCTTAGTTCTCCCCCATCAATACCAGTACCAGTTCCCCATACCAGTGATACCAAGGCATTTATCAATAATTTCTAAGTAGCACAAAGATATACTTAGATTAGAACAAAACCTTAAGATTTCTGGAATAAGAACAAGGATGTTATATGTATGACAAGAGTGATGTACAACTCAGAGGAAGATAAATATCTTGAAACTGGAGTACCTAGAAAAACTTCAAAGATGTCAATGTCCCTGAATAGAAAAATCTCAACCAGCCTAGGCAGGGGTCTAATAACATTAAAATACAGTTCAAAGATCATTCAAAATGCTATAAAAGATCTGGGACCAGAAGATGTTATGGTTTAATGGTGAGTATGTCCCTTCAATGGGGATCAAAAGAGAACATCCAAGGCTTTAGTCTAAAGATATTACACAAACATAGGGTAAGTGCACCAGTAGTAGACACCTTTAAGACAGGATCTCCACTTCATGTTTTTCAGAGAATTATATTTAAGAAGATTTATTTCACAGGCAGAAGTGGGCTAGGTTGTTGAAGGTGGATGAAATTCAGAAGCTTCAAAAAGAAAAAGAAATCAATTGTTATCAGCTCTTCAGCCAAGAGCTCTTCAGTCTAAAAAGTTCTCGATTGAATGATAAAAAGACAATATAGTCTAGAGCTGATACTTCAAACCTGCATTGAATCAGGGTAATGATAAAATAACTAATGTAGCCTGGAAGGAATAAGCGATATTTGAAATTTTAAATTGCTTCAAATTTGTTGAAGTTTTGGGGGCCACAAAATTCAAATCTGAGGTTAAAATTTCTGTTGTGATATATGCTGGATAAACTGACACTATTCAAACAGATGAGAAAGTTTTTGGTATTCCCCACTTTTTGGATAGCAGGATGTCAAAATCCTCCATTTTGAATTTCCCAAATCTGACTATATTTTTATCAGTGATCAAAAAAACCTCAGGATGCAGATTGAAATGTTGAACTGAAATGGTAAGTCCCAAAGGCTTTTTTCTATATTTTCTTTTTCTCTCTTTGGGCTTTACAAATGCAGTAAGTCTTCTTGGTTTCTGTCCAGCTTCTATGCTTTAAAATACTGCGACAACTCAAAATGAATTTAAATAAAAGGAGTAATCATTAAAGATAAATTAAAAAAAATTATGCAATTGTTATACTAGGGGTTAAATAAACAAAATATAAAAATTTTATGTATTAACTAATTGATTTATATTAAATTTTAAATATATTAAATTATATATTTAAATGATAAATTGTGTCGTCAAACATGTGAAAATTGGTGATCATTGTCCAAAATTAAAGTTTTTAAGTAAAAATCAGAAATATAATAAGTACTAAATATGAAGCGTTTAATTCTTTGAGTTCATTAGTATACATTTTTATAAATTTTTCACAGTTGCCCGATAAAAGTCATGGATCAGTTTTTATCAATGCACAGCTGACGTTATTTTTTATTTTTTGTTACTGCCATTTGATAGTGTCCATTCATCTGTATGGTGTATAGAAATAAAAAAAAATTATGAAAAGAAATAAATTTACATGCATCTGGCAGTTAAACTCTTTTTGGAGTTAGCTGGTTTTGGAAGACCATTAAAAAAATATGTATGTAATTTTGTAATATTTAAAGACATAGCTTAATTGTTATTAATGCTTTCACCCTATTCTTAGGAAGGTAGGTATCAAAAATACTTGAATAAATCAAACAACATTTTTTTTTAAATTTAAAACATTAGAAAAAAACTTTTTTAATGATTGCAGTTTCAACCCACTGCTTTTTGTATACTGTACTAAATTAGGTTATATTGTAATATAATACAGGTAAGTTATTACAATATCTGAGAATAGTAAACTAAAAATTAATATGGCCAAATTATAAACACTGAATTACAATGTTTTCATTGGAAGACTTGTCATGTCTTGCACAGAGCAATACACAGAATACAGAGTGCTCAATATCCTTATTCCCTTATTATTTTCGATGTGGTTTAACTTTTTTTGGAAGAGGCTCTTTCACCATGTAATAATCTAGTTTTAAAAAAATTGCGAAATGGACTGGGTTGGTTTTGGAATTCTATGTCTCAAATATAATAAGAATGCTTATATTGAGAGGATGACGTTTCAGTTTATCAGAAAAAATATGAATAGCATTCCAAATCTTGTTCTACCAAATTTTACAATAAAATAACTTTCTTGGGGAATAATAAAATTCAATTTTTGAAGTTTTAAATTTCAAAGTACTGAGTAATCCTAGTATGTGTGTTTGTTTTATATTTTATAACTGTTGATTAAATGAATGAATTTATTCACATCAAGGCTTCTTCTGTGATTTGACAAAATTTGTTTAAGTCAGTTTAAGAACCTTTTAACTGTCAGTTTTAACCTTTATCAAATCATAGTTCCTTCCAAATCACTTGTAATTCTTAACAATTTAAAGGTACAAAAGGTTCTCTGTACAAGTTGGAATCCTTTTCAAAGCAAGCCTCAATAGTAACTAGGGATGGATGATTTTGAAAATAAATAATGAATCTGCTGTTTTTCATGCTCACCCTTTTTTAGAAAACTATCTGAAATAAAATGTTAACTAATTCTGCGTTATTCAGGTGATTTATAAAGAAAGACAATGCCTGATATTTCTTTTCTAATTGATTTAGTTCCCTTACATATGTACTCAAACTAATGCTGGACAACAGTAGCCTTATAGGTTACTTAGGCTAAGTTTTAATTAACAAAAAAATTATGTAAAGAATTTTTCTGTTCTTATGAATATCTGTTTAATATTATGATAATGGCATTTTGAAAATAAAATAAAATAGTTTATGCTATAAAATATTTTATTTATGAGCATCAACTTCACTGTTCATTAAATTTCTATGTTATCTACAAGGATTAAAATTTAAATGGAAAAAGAAATTTGATGTTGTATGAAAGACACACTTAATTTTAGAGAAAGGGTTACTTTTTTATAAGGATTTTACATTTGATTTGGAAATGGTAAAGTTACACTTGGTTTGTAGAAGATTATTTGATTTAAAATTCTATTAATCTGTGGTTTAATTCAAGAACAGCCTACATACATTTCTTACTGATATGAGATTGGTTCTAAAACGGATAAAAACTATAACAAAAAAATTATGAAGGGATGATTATACTCCTAGAAACTTTTTTAATTAATATATATTTATGTATCCAAGAACGAAAACGTTTGCTATTCACAAAACCAATGACGTTACTGTAATTATTTACTTTTTAAGTTTTCTATTTATATTTAAATTTTTCTTTCCTGCAGTGATATATTAACATAGGTTGTTCTTGGATTAGGCGACATATTTTGTGGGAAACACTTTATTTTATTTGAATAAATCTGTAGATTGATGGTAAAACATTTGATCATTTCAAATTTATGATTATGATTGTTAAAAAACCTGTCTTTGATAATTGTCTTGAATTTGATAAAGATCTCTTTCTGGATCCTTGAATCAATTAAATTAGACTGAACTTTAATTGTAAGAATTTCTATTCATGGTTTATTTTACATTTACAATTATCACTTCAAGTTAAGTTTCTGTTACAATTGTTTAATTTTTCAGTATTCATTAACTGAATTGAATGAATTGTAATTACTTCTGTACTTAAAAATTGATCCGCATTACTTTCATATTATATTTCTAGAGCAGAATCGTAGTTATAATTGGAAATATAAAATAAGCCATAAAAAGAAAATTCTTTAAATGAGAGTTCAATTAAATAAATTATTTATAATTTATACAATAAAAACTTTTTATTAATTTGGATAGTGTATTTATTTACAAGATTGTTTCAATAGCTACTGTAATTATTAAAATTTGACTTCAGGTAAGAAGCTTCAGTGCCCATTCTGTGAGAGGTTGTACGGGTACGAGACAAATCTGCGTGCACATATACGGCAGCGACACCAGGGAATTCGAGTCCCATGCCCATTTTGTTCGCGTACTTTCACACGGAACAACACCGTCCGGCGTCACATTGCTCGTGAACATAAAACAGAGCTATCGCTCAAAGCCTTCCAACCTCCACAACCTCAGGTACAAAATCACAACCAGTAGCAGCGATCACTTGACTGTCATCTATCGTTAGCAACTTATCAACCTCAACGCATATACCTCATTTGATCTTTTTATTTTATTATTTTATACGTAAATATATATATTATTGTTATTTTTTCTTACAAGAAAGTAATAATCGAGCATATAACAGTAGGTATAATAGTTTTAATAATATAAAGTTTATAACGAATAAAGGAGCTGAAAAAGAAGAAAAAGTATTAGTAAGGAGGTTTCAGAAGATTATAATAATTTGTTTTACTTTGTTCAATCAATATTTTTTGTTACTAATCTATCGTACTTAGTCCACTGGAACATGCGAATTATTTATCAGTGGCTTTGTACATAGTTTCATTTTATAGAGTTGAATACTTTTGAAATCAACTTTCATGCCTATCTGTGATTTAATAGTTGTTGAAATATTTACAATTGATTCTATTTGCTAATGCAAACTTTTTCTTTTTTTTCACCACCATATATATGAAACAAATGGTTCATAAAAACAGTGTTGTAATTGTTTTTAAAACCGCAACTATAATTTTGATATATGACATTGTTATTAGCATAAGCATACTGAAATAGATAAATTGAAGTATTTTATTTTTATTTTCCGGAGGTTTATAAACAAGGCACACATTGGTTTCTGCTAAGCAAGACCTAAGGATTTAGGCCTGATTTTGTGTGCTTTGTGGTTTTCATAGCTATTACTTTCTGAAAAGTATTTTGACTTCATTGAATTAATTTACAGGTATTTTGTGGCTATTATATTATTATTTTGGAATTAAACTTCTTTCGCACATCATATTATTTTTCTCTTGGAGAACTAGTCAATCGAGTGCAACTATTTAAAAAAAAAATCTTTTATTTTAACTTTGTGAAGCTTTTTTTTTTTAATATTATTGAAGTGGCTGTAACACTCAGGAAATTTCGCTTTGGTTAGTATTATTACTAGCCTAAATCACTTTTAAAAAAGAGAAAAAGAAAAAAAAAATTAAAAATCCATCACGAACTCGGTGCCAAATCAGATTTAAATTTTTTTAGATACAAACAGTTTTATATAATTTTTATGAAGTCTAATCTAAAGAATATTAACATTTAGAATTTAAAAAAGTTATTAAAGTTTTACAAAAAAGTTGTAATAGACTGGACAGAGGGTAAAGTTTAATTTAATTTTTTATATTTTTAACTCAGGAAAATAAAATAAAAATTAATTTGTCATACACTATCCTTAAAAAAAAAATATAAGAAAAGATGTTTCATACATATGCTGGTAAATATATGATGTTATAATGGTTTAGCAATAAAAATTTGCCTTTGATTAAATGTGATATTATATAGGGAAAATTAAAAGGCAAATTTATGTATTTCTGTTGTATAGTTGAATACATATTTATTTCTCTCACTTCTGTAATTTATACCAAAGAAGTAGTTTAAAATACCTAAGGAGATATGTATTTTTCTGATGAGAGTTCTCCTTTAAGATATTTTACTTCCGTTTTAAAATTTGCTGCATATGTTGAACTTCTTTTTTAATTTTTTTTTTTTTTAAGGATACATGCCAAGACTTTATATTAATTACTGCCTTAGTATATTAAAGCTGCCTTTCTTTCTCTGTAAAATTTATTAGTTTGTCGAAGAATCATTTTTTTTATTTTTTTTATCCTTTTACTTTTAAAAGTTAATTAAGTTTTATTTTGTTGTAACTGTTCTGCAAATAATTAATTGAACTAATGCTCAAATGTTTTATTCATGATCTTTAAGTGCCCAATTATCTTTTTTGACTTTTGTTTTAATCATTATATTTTTTTATTTTCTTCAATTAAAAATATTTGTTTTCTATTAAATTTTTTATCACAAATTATATAAAAATTACAGTAATTTGAAATGGCAGCCTGTTATGTTTAAAAAAGTGCTATGATTATTTTTTTTTTAGCCACTCTGATCTACTTCTTTATTGATGTTTTTAATTCTGCGAAACAGATACAAAATACAAAAATCAGAGTATAAATTATAAATACTAAAGCTCAGGTATATTTATGATCGCCCTTTAAGGCTTGAAGTGAAAGTAGCCTGCGTTCAAGGGATTCGCTAACTCCTATTCCTAGTCAAAGCAGTTTTTATTATTTCTTTTAAGTTTAATCTTTATTATTAATTTCTCCTTAGGTTTTAAGTCAATGCCGTAAATTCAGTATTTCATATTGTGTTCTTCAACAATTAATCCTCAGTACTCGGACCAGATCTGATCTACTTTTTTTTGTGATTTTTCCTAATATTCTTTTCATCACCTTAGAATTATTATTATGTAAATATTTTCACAATACATAGTAAACAAATTTTTTTATCATAAAAATTTGTTTATACAGGAATCAACCTCAGGATATTATTAACATTTTTGTACAGATTTTTATTAATTAATTTTATATATATAAAAAAGTATATATATAAATATATAGTAATAAATGTATTGTAGGAATAAAGATAACGATTTATAATGCGTATGAAAACAAATGAAACGTAAACGAGCGGTTAGGATAAACGGTTTGTTGATGTAATGAAATATATTTTACCGTATTTTCCTTCTGCTGCTATTCCGCTGCAGTTCTAGTGAGTGTTCTGCTCTCACTGTTCAACTCAGGTAGTTATCACTGTACAAATCAGCGTTTTATAATAGTAATATATAGAGATTTTTATAATGGTATTTACTTTAAATTGCATTATAGGAAAACAATCTATTTGTGGCTGTACCATTAATAATTTCATTATGTTCCCATATAATTTAATAGTGATACTAATTATATTAATAGAAACAACATATACAACAATATCATATAAAATATATATATATATATTTTTAATATATTTACATATAACTTTAATAATCTGTTTTAAGTTTTTATAGTTTTATATATTTAATATAAATAACAAATAAATATCAGGAATATATCATAGACAATATTTAATAATGTACCGCTGTTTTACTGACCAATCAAATTTGAAATGTCAGTTTTCTCCATTAATCAGAACAAACTCGGTTAATGTCGTAACTATCCAGATGCTGTGTACAAGTGATTACATCTAAGCATAAGTAGTATAATGTTTCAGTGAAGCTTATCTGTGATGTCATAATTGAATTTTATTCTTTATATTTAATAACAGTACTTAATTGCTATCTACTTCTTATCTCATTCATTGTTATTATTTGCCGGTCTACCTCTATTTTTATTTAATAGTACAATGGCTTTCTTATACCTCAATAAACTATGCTTTTTTTCTTCTAAGTATAATATAAATGTGATGATTGCCCGTTGTTCATTGTTATTTAGATAACAATATATATTATATAATTATAAATATAAATGCATATATACACATATATATTTAAATTTGTAAATAATAGCTAGGTATATTCAAACTAAATAAAGAAATAGATGGATTATTAGGAATAATATAACATAATCCGAGTGCAGTAATTGAAGGTTGTGTTATTATGGGTACAGCCACATGTTTTTTAAATTCCTTTATTGTAAATGTTATGTTGTTAATGCTAAAAGGTTTGCTAATATAGATAAAAACGGGTTCGTGTGGTATTTCTGTTGTCTGCACTGCTCTCATCTTTACATAGATCCTTCATCATGTTTTCTTTATCTTTCCTAATTATTTCAATTTGTTGTTCGATTTTCCATTTTCACTGTTAAAGAGATAAAGACCACATGGACAAGGATTCCGCTGTTGTTTATTTTAGCCATTTTATCAGCCTGATATTCTGTCGAGTAAAGCCCATTTACAATTCTCATCTCAGGTGGGGCATTTAACTTCAGATTTCAGACATTGTTATTTTTGTTTAAACAGACTCCTCCATTCTATTATATTTTTGTTGAGCATTAAATAATGTTAGTCTATATATTTATATAATAAATTGCAGTGCAATTAACTCAAGTGTCTTGATCATCTCTGCTGTGGCTTATTGATTGTAAGTGACTTGAACGTTTTATTAGAATAATCATACTTCTACCACTTTGCTTATATTTTCCACTTTGCCAATATTTTTATAAGTAAACTCGATTATGGGACAGCCATCACTAAATTTTCTTTTGAGAACCATTTGAGGAAAGGTGATTTGACGAAATGGTTAGAAGCAATGAGGAAGAAAAAAAATGATTTACTACTAAACCTGCTTGGGCAGTAGGATTATCTCTTCATTTATTTCTTTTTTCTTTTTGAATCTTGTTTATGTGTGTATCTAACAATTAATATTTAAAGGTATTTATTATCGAATATTTGACATTTTCTATAAAAGATACAAAAAAAATTAATAAAAAACTTATGTTTTGATTAGATGTTACACTTACTGTTTGTTGTTCGGTGTTTAAAAAAATTAATAAAAATTATTGTGTACAGTGGAAGAGGAACTCTTTTGTTGTCCTTAAGGCAGTTATTTTAAAATTTATTAAACCAGGGTATGTTTGGCATTTACTTAGATGATAGTATGTTTCATTTCACATTAGTCAGTATAAATGAGCATGTGTGTTTTCACTATTTCAGCTTGTCCCTTTTATCCTTTGCTAAATGTATCGTCTATATTTCATTATATACTTTGTTTTCAGCAGTTGTTTCATTTTTTAATAATTCAGATGGTAACATTATTATCTTCGTGCATTAGCTCTTTCTGCCCAGCCTGTTGATACTGTGTTGTGATTAGGTGCTCACTGCCAAATACATGCAAATAATACTTGCAACTCTTAGTACAAACTATCTAAATAAACAAAATAAGGTATACATTGGAATTTATCAATGTTTCTATCTTTCTCTTAATTATTATTATACCTCTCTTTTTGAACTTATTCTATATGAAGTAGTATTTAGGTAATACTTATGTGACAGATTGGCAAATATACTTTGTTATATCTGTTACATAATGCTATATATATATATTTATAAATAAATATATATAAGTATGTCTATTATGTGTAAGTGGTAATTGTTTTATGATAGGGTTCGCAACTTATGTCCGTGTGTCCGCCTAAGGTGAATGAGCGGGTATTTACATTGATTACGGGTCAAGTTCGAATCAGATTTAAACTCATTAGTACAAAGATACCTACCTCATATTTTACAGGGAGATAAAGTGTATAGTTATAATATTATTGTGTGAATTTAGTTCTTTCAAGTTTTAATTGTGGTGTGGATGTGTATTTGTTTTCGTTGAATGCGAATTTTTATTTATAAAAAATATACCCAAACACAATGGATTATTAAATTTTTGTTAAATATAAGGCTTTTTTGGCCTATCATATATTAAATTAAATAAAAATAGAAAAAAAAAAGGTGTTGGGTTAAGGGAATCTTATAACTTTGTTATTATTTGCCACACTCGAAAAAACAATCCAGCTCAGGTAATTTAGCCTACAAATTATTATAAAAAATAATGTTTTACAGACTTATTTGAATTGGAATAAATGGGTATAAATTTATTATATGTATATATATTGAGTATATAGTTTTATATAACCGTTACTACCTCAAAAAAACAAAAAACAAAAAAAAAATATATATAGTTAAATAATATTAATTTACTAGTTTGATGGTGTAGCATTGTTAGTAGTAGTTGTTTCATCCTTTTTAGAAATTCTTTCCCAATTTTAACATGTTAATAATAAATCTTGTGCTTATATGTGGAATATATTTGATGGGCCTTTGTGGAGTTCCTCTTCCATTTATGTCGTAAAGACTTTTGTATTCTTCTGTGAAATGCGGAAATGAGTTTTCTAAATTCTGGTTGAAGTAAAATTACTCTTATCTGAGGTTACACTTTTTGAAGATTTTTGTGAATAAAAAAAAAAAAAATACAAGATAATTATTTGACGATGTGTCATAAAAATGACTTTTACCAATGAAAATTGGGGACAAATTTTGAAAAATGTCAGCTTCATGAGCAAATTGTGAGTTTAACTCAACTAAATTGCAGGGTCTTTTCTCGGCCTTCATGATAAATTTAAGAAAGTTTGATAAAATATATTTTATGGAGATTATGATTTTATTTTTAATTTTGGAATTGTTGGTTTTTTATGAGTAATATCCCTCGTAGAAATTTGGTGTTATTCATATCTGTAAGTTTGACAATGTATTTAATTGTTACTTGTATTCACTCGCTTGCATTTGAAAAGACGCACATTTTTTCATTTTGTGAATTGTACAAAGCTCACTTCTACCTCTTGTTGCATTTAATTTCAAAACTAATTTGATTTACGTTAATTATTTACTCTCCACAGCAGGTATTTTTGGAATATTTTTGCAAATTTAAATAAATCTGTGTTGAAAATAAAAACAACTTAGCAAAAATTCCATGTTTATATATGTATAACATATAGTACAAGGATTATTATTTGTATTAATAAGTGGTAAATAGAAGACATGTGGGAATTAATTGAAAGTTTAAAAGGATGTATGTGTATTTTATACTAGTTGTTTCTAGGATTGTTTGAAAGTAATTTGGAACCAATGGAAATTTAAAGTTGTTGTCTTTGGTTATCAAATTTCATTCAAACTCAGGAAAAAATGCCCTATGAGAGGGCCTTGCTCAAACTTGATCAAAAAATCGGTCATTTTCCATACTGACCGTACTGTCTCCCGTCCATTTTTGAATCTACCTCCTTTAGTTCTTTATCCATCTTGTACTGCAAAGGCTTTGCCACATTTTTTTCTTATTCTTAGTTATCTTTTTGTTTGGAGAAAGACAAAGGGTTTGAAATATCACCTACGGACCATTTCTCTGTTTATAATTTTATCTTATTTAATTTTTAATTCTATGTTCTGTATTATTTTAAACATTAAAATTTATTTTCATGTTTATTTTGGGCGCACTTTAAATTTTCAACAGAGCTGTAATATATAAAAAAAAAAAGAATTGAAAAAATGAAATACCTGGTTCTTTGGGTGTGAGGATTACACACTAAAATTATTTTATTGGAGAATAAAAACTATTAGCCATCATTTTATTATCTTTCAAAGTACAAATATTATTCTAAAAGGAGATGTATGAGTGATAGAATGATTGATGGTGTATTTTGACATCTAAAGAACAGTGTGCCCATGGATTATGTGTACTTAGTTTATATATTGTATATATAATTTTTTTTTAATTTGGACTTAAAGTTCATCTTTATTTTTATTAAAGAGAAATCTAATATTTTACAAATATTAAAAATATTTGTAGCTATAAGTTTTTATTTAATTTGTATGGGCATTTTTGTTCTGTATCAAATACCTCATATGTATATGAAATATATTGTTGTTTTCTTTTTAGATGACCCTTTTCTTTTATTTTTTTGTGTTTATTGTTTTGACTCTCATTTGTCTTTGTTTTGGGATATATATTATAAGTAATAAGGTATTTTGGATTTTGATATTTGGTATTTAATCATTCGATGATAGTGAGCTTATTTGTTTGAAGGCAACAATTTGTACATGTCGATATAGAGCACTAGATGGTCTTAATGTATTGCACAGTATAGAGTATTAGACAGATTTGGAGTTAGGAAGATGTACAACTAAAAATTGTTCCAAAACTTTAAAAATGCCCATTCCCTACTAATTTAAATAATCCTTTCATTTTAAGTGCTAACCAAATAGTAATTAATTTTAAATGTATTCAATAGTACAAGTGACTATAATAAAAGTTTTGATCAAAATATATGTTCAAATTGAAGAATCAGCCCAACATTTATTAATTTGGATTAATTTTAAAGTGATTTATTTGAAGTAATGTTTATTTGAAATGAACTTATGAACTTATCTGTGTCTGACACTCATTTCTTTTTTTCTAATTCCGCAATCTAATTTTTTGTTTTAATTTAAAATTAATTTTTATTTTAAATGTTTACATTTGTCTTTGAAGTTCTGTACATCTTCCTAACCTCTGTATGTTGATTGGATGTATCTTGGTAGCCTTTATTTTTAACCTGTTTATTTTTAAATTATGTTCAGCACGGGAGAAAATGTCAATTTGTGATTTTAAAATTTTTGTCATTTTCAAGGATAATTGGGATATGATTTTAAGTTTATTGATAGCTGTTTATGAATTGTTATAAATCTGTGGTTTCCTCCTTTCTGAGAGGTGAAAAAATAGAGCTTAACGGACTAGCATGTGTTAATTTCAGTCGACATATACTCTTTTTTCAGTAACTATTTGCTAAGTTGCCGAATTAATTTTTAATTTCTTGTGTAACAATTTTGTGTTCATTATTGAAAATAATTATGTACAAATATTGTAACTGATGCAGCAATATCCTGTTTGATTTGTGAATAGGATTTATATGTCTTATAAATCTTGCTCAATAACTTAAAATTAGGTAAAAAAATTAATGATAAAAGCATTTGTAACTGTATCCGTATTCATTAATTATTGAATCCATAGTTATTTGAAGTTGATCACATTTTGTCTATCCAATGTTTAAATAAATAATAGCAGAACAAGACCCTTTAGTGATAATGCTACATCGTGATGTTCATATTTAGTCATAAAATTTAGGTCATTGGAACTACTTTAAATAAATGAGAACAATTAATATTTAAGTAATTTTATTGATAATGCTTAACTAAATGTACCTGCTGACTATCATCCATTTGTTAAAAATGAATGGAATGAAATGTAGATAAATTAAATTATCCAAAAATAGCTTAAATTATATTAAATAAAAATAAATGGATTATAATGGTTTATGGAACACAGTTTTGAATGTGATCCTTACCATGATTTTATGTTTTAGGAAAATTTTTCTATATCTAATAAAAATTATATTAAATTTATGTCATATTCTAATGACCTGATATGTGATTGAAAATCTGGGACATTTTAAAAGGCGGTCATTTAGAGTGTTAAGTCTTATTTACTAGCTTAACATGCAATACTCCTCAATATTATTTTTGGCTGATAAAGATTTTGAATAATAAGATTTATAAATTCCTTTTTATTGTTTTGTTTCATTTTGTATAGTGTTGCACATTCATGTAATGAACCCGTTGCACATGTATAGTTGTAAATAGCTGCTGTTAAAAACATTGCAGCTATTTTTCTAATGATGTATTGTCAAATTTGTATTTCTTATTGTAATTAAATTATCTCCGGAAGAGTATTATGTTGTTAAGGCTAGTAAACACAAAAGAGACTATTTTAATACATGTGAAAATTCATCAATAAAAATACATTTTTGTGATATTTAAAAAAAAAAAAAGATATATTATTCTGAATTTTAAAATATAGACAAATGATAATGGGGTTAAATGCAGCATGTACAAAAATTTTAGATAATAATTAGCAAAAATGGTAATGGAATGTATAAGTCTTGCTTATGAAGCAGGGATAGCTTTTAAGGAGACTAGATTAAGGGTAAATCTAACAAATTATAAAAAAAAAAAAAAAAAAAAAAAAAAAATAGATTTTATAATATTTGTAAATCCAGAGATGTGTGGAAGACTCGTTAAAATTAGGGTTTGTTATGCGCTCCAAAGGAAGGAATAAGAACAAGTTTGAGTTCATGTGATGCATAACATGGCAGACCAATGTTTGAAGAATAACTCATAACTTTTTAAATTGAAAAAAGTTGGAAATATAATTAAAATTTTAATGTACACCTGATTGTAATATATTTAAAAAACAATGTATACAAATGTAATATAAAAAATAGAAAAATTACAAAAAAAAAAATAAATGTGTTATGTTCCCTTATGTCAAGCACGTGTAGTTAATTGTAACAATGTGAAATTAAATGTATTTTGGTATTATATATAAAAAAGAAAAAGTTAAACCAGTGTTTTATGTGTACCAATTATCCAACTTGTGATGGGAGATCTGTTTTTGTGCTCCCAGAATCTAACTATTGGTTATGTCTCCATGTTGTGTAGATGCATACTGTACTTAGATGTTATATAAAAAAAAAAATATAAATATATTATAGTTTTTAAGGATGTAACATTAAATAAGAAGCAATTATTTGCTTGGTTAATGGTTTATAATAAAATTATATGTTTAGGATGTGTAGAAATTGTTGCCAATTTGTTACATTAAAAAAAGTTATATTAAAAAGAAATTGTAATCCAAAATTCACTCACTTAATGTATGTAGTAGAATTTGATTGGTCCATGTTTTTTCTATGTGTAACTTGTTTTGTAAGTTAAAAAAGGAGTCACATTTGCAAGACAAACAGATTTTTCAATTGGCTCAGAAGTGGCGAAATATAAGCCTTACCCTATTTTGCTGAATTAAAATGACACGAATATTTTTAGAAGGTACATCACAAAATAGTTTAGGGTAATAAAATAAATGAAAGGTTTGTTCTTGCATTAAATTTACATGGAACTTTAAAAGTACTAATAAAGTAAATTTGTTGCTTTTATTTGTGTTATATTCAGTCTGTACCTTATTCCTTTTAAAGTATTGTTTGAAAAAAAAATTTGGGCAGTGGAACCTCTACATATTGAACTCTTAAGGTTCTTAAAAAAAAAAAATGAAAATTAATATGTATATTTGAGGAGCCCACCTGAAAGAGGGTGATTCACCAGTAATTAGATATGCATAATACATTAGATATGAAAATCGAATGGATGCTGAAGAGTTCTTCGAAAAGCACATGAGATCTCACTTCTAGTAGAAGACTGGTCGATGTTACTTTGGCCAAATAGATAGCTGCTATGCCAAAAATTAGGGATATACTCCATTAGTGGAGTTCTGTGGTGTTATTTTGCACAAAAGAGCAGCATTTTGATTCGAGGAAATCCAGATGAACATGAAATATTTTTAGAGTATAATTTAATTAATTATAACAAGTAAATTGCAAAAAAAAATAATGTCCTTGACTCCAAATTTTAAAGTATTGTACCTAGTTCTGCCATAAATACTGTTACAAAAGTTGAACTTTGTTTACATTCTTGGGTATTGCTAGATAATCCTTACCTCTATCAGGTTATTTTCTTTACATGTCAGGATAATAATCCCAATTAGTTTGTATTTTTCTTTCATTCAGTTAACATGGATAAAGAAAACCGATTAGCTGTGATCGCCTTAGAGAAAGTTGGAAAATGTAGGTCAGAGATTTTCAACACTTTGAAACCTTTGGGTATCAGCCGTATGTTCGTTAACCGCACTATAAATAGATATAATGAGACCCTATCTGTATGTGACAGACCTCCCCGCACTGTGAGAACGGCAAATGCAGTGAGAGCAGTGGCTGCTCGAATCAGAAGAAATCTCATTCGAAAACAACAACTCATGTCTCGGGAAATGGGAATCTCTGCCAGATCAGTGTCTCGCATAATAAAAAGTGACCTTAGTATGGGTCCATTTCGAAGAATGACAGGACAAAGGCTAACCACTTCCCTAAAAAAAATAGAGTGGATAGATGCAAAGTGCTCCTTGGCCGTTCCACCAATGGTCTTCATCGAAAGATTTTGTTTAGCGATGAGAACATTTTTACAATTGAAGAAAAATTTAATCGCCAAAATGATCGTGTGTACGCACGCTGGTCATCACCCTTCCTCAGTGATGGTTTGGTGGGGTTTGCTTTTATGGCATCACAAAGCTCCATTTTTGTGAAAAAGGATTTAATACAGCCACTAAAAACTATCAGGACGATATTTTGGAACCTGTTGTCAAGCCTCTAAATGATACTCTGTTTGCTGGAAATCATCGGGTTTTCCAGCAGGATTCCGTTTCAGCTCACAAGGCCAGGTCAACTCAGCAGTGGCTGCAAAAGAACATTCCAGAGTTCATGGCATTATTCGGAATTTAGTACTTTTTCTGATTATGACACTCGATGTAATTAATCATTCCTTAGGAGTTTAGCACTTTCGTTAATTTATAGTTTAATTAAAAATATTTTATCCTAGTGCATTATTGATTATTGAAATTGTGTCATTAAATTTTACTTCATTAAAAACTATCGTATTTACCTAATCAATTCATTTGTTAGCACAGGCTGGTTTACACAAAACTTTGATCAAACTCACTTTGATAAAAAAATTTACTCGTGTAAACGGGCTTTTTACTCTTGTAACCTACCTTTACACGAGTAAGTTTTTTGATCAAAGTAAGTTTGATCAAAAAACTTATTCTTATAAACCAGCCTTAATAGTTAATATTTATAGCATGAGGTGATTCCATTACTTAATTTGATATAAATTTCAGTCCATCATGAAATAAATAAAAATGCATAAATACATTTTAATCTGCCAAGGCCGGATTCTAACCGGCGCCGCAGCAGACTCGAGGTTGCTAAGATGACATGAAATTAATAACATTGAATAGTTTTTTGATGTTTTATTGATTCCTATTGAACAAAAAACATGGCTTACTTAAAAAAAACAAAAAAAAAACACAAAAACAAAAAAAAATTTAAATTTCCTACTTTAGCTTGGAATCGGACCATTGGTCCATACTACCTGTTTTGTTACTCTTGAGATCTTCTATAACCTTTTCGAATATTGCACGTGACTTACGGGACACCCTCTATGTAGTTCAGCCGGAAAATGTGATCTTTCTCTGTTTTTTATCTAAAATAACTTCTAAACGATTGACTGCATGGTCATGGGAATGATCTCATTCGACTCATAAACAAAAATACTACAAGAAAAGATACCTTACTCAACTTACTTGGTGCAAATGATTATTGAATATTCCGCCCTCTCCCCATTTCGAACTCCTCCCTCCTCGGAGAGGACTGTCTCTCGGAAATTGGAGGAACTTGGCAATTCTCGATTTTTACTACCCAGATCAAGTATGTACAAAGTTTCATGACTTCATAACTTTTGTTGTTTATTTGCTCAATTAGGACTTATTTTTCCTGAACTATTCAGGCTCCTCTTGATCTTATAAAAAAAAAAAATAGTTTTTTAAAATAAAAAAGATTTGACACATAACCGAATCAACACAAAACGATTTTTTTTGCTATTCTTTCCGGAAGCATAGGCGAATATCGTTGATTTATTTGCAACTGATTCACTAGTTGTATTTGGTTCAATTATTTTTATTATCTCGACGAGGAGTTTTATTGTTACACTCCGGATTTTTTAAACTCCACAACGCGGGGAAGGACCTATAATTTTCATTTTTTTTAATTAGAAATGTAGATTCTTCTTCATCGTAACCATCACCACCGAAATTTTCCAAATTGAATAGAGAACGTTTGGAAAGACTGAACGATTTTTTTAACGAACGGCTCAACCGATACTCAGGTATAAAGGCTCAAATTACTCGTTACGATTCCGTGAATATTTTGAAAAATTTTGAGGTCAAAATACTAATGAAATGTTGTATTATATGTGCTAAATCTGTCCGCTTGAGGGTATCCAAACATTTTTTGAGAGATTGCTCTAGCCGATTTTTAAGTGTGATGGTTTTTGATCAAAAATAATGGTTGAAAATAGTTAAACAATATTAATTTTATATAGTAATACAATCATCATCGAAAACGAAATATTTGTATACTTCTAGTTGTGTTTTTAACTTTCGATGCATATGAATATTCAATAATCATTTGCACCAAGTAAGTTGAGTAAGGTATCTTTTCTTGTAGTATTTTTGTTTATGAGTCGAATGAGATCATTCCCATGACCATGCAGTCAATCGTTTAGAAGTTATTTTAGATAAAAAACAGAGAAAGATCACATTTTCCGGCTGAACTACATAGAGGGTTAGGAACTTTGATCAAAAAACTTACTCGTGTAAAGGTAGGTTACAAGAGTAAAAAGCCCGTTTACACGAGCAAATTTTTTTATCAAAGTGAGTTTGATCAAAGTTTTGTGTAAATCAGCCTGTGCTAACAAATGAATTGATTAGGTAAATATGATAGTTTTTAATGAAGGAAAATTTAATGATACAATTTCAATAATCAATAATGCACTAGGATAAAATATTTTTAATTAAACTATAAATTAACGAAAGTGCTAAACTCCTAAGGAATGATTAATTACATCGAGTGTCATAATCAGAAAAAGTACTAAATTCCGAATAATGCAATGAACTCTGGAATGTTCTTTTGCAGCCACTGCTGAGTTGACCTGGCCTTGTGAGCTGAAACGGAATCCTGCTGGAAAACCCGATGATTTCCAGCAAACAGAGTATCATTTAGAGGCTTGACAACAGGTTCCAAAATATCGTCCTGATAGTTTTTAGTGGCTGTATTAAATCCTTTTTCACAAAAATGGAGCTTTGTGATGCCATAAAAGCAAACCCCACCAAACCATCACTGAGGGAGGGTGATGATGACCAGCGTGCGTACACACGCTCATTTTGGCGATTAAATTTTTCTTCAATTGTAAAAATGTTCTCATCGCTAAACAAAATCTTTCGATGAAGACCATTGGTGGAAAAAGTATTAAATTCCGAATAATGCAAATTTTAAATATTTCATTCTGCTAATATTTTTTTTTTCAAATTAAGCGAAAAAAAATATAATTGCCAACTAAAACAACAAAGGAATCAACAATGAGATATTCGAAAGCTAATCTTTGTACCGCCTAGTTGATGTTTACAGAATGTTGGTAAACATAAACGATTTTAGAAAATTTCTTAAACTTGTAGAATAGATTAAAATTTTATTTAAAATATTTACATTAACATATTATTAAAAAATTATTTAGGGATTAGTCCATAGGTCTTTGCTATTGGAGATCGCATTAAAATCAGCAGTCAGAAAGAAGACCGTTATGATTTTTTATATTTCACTGAAGGTATTTATATTTGTTTAAACACACCCATATACATAAATATGTAATTTTTTTATTTATTTGACATTACAATTTTCAAATTTTTCGACTTTTCTCTTATATCTCACGAACGTAGGGATTTTCGCATTTCAAACTATCTGCGGATTATTTAAAGGAAGACTACAAGGAAAATGAGTTTGAAAATTTTCAGACTTTCCATTCGCTTTTCTTCTTGTATCTCGTGAACGGTTGAATAGATTTTCGCTGTTCAAACGATTTTCTGACAATTCAAAGGTATATTAAAATGAAGTCCAAGTTTAAATTTTCCGACTATAAAGGTAAATTAAAAGGAAAAACGAGATTAAATTTGCCGCTTTTCCATTTGCTTTTTATCTTGTATCTCGTGAACGGATGGATGAATTTTCGCTGTTCAAACGATTTTCCGGCTATTTAAAGGTAGATTAAAAGTAAAAAACGAGTTTGAAAATATTCTGATTTTCCATTCGCTTTTCCTCTTCAATCTCGTGAAGGGTGAATGGATTTTTTGACTATTTAGAGGTAGGCTAAAAAAAAAAAAAAACGAGTATGAAAATTTTCCGATTTTTCAACGATTTTTCCTCTTTTATCTTGTAAATGGAGAATGGATTTTCGTAGTTCAAACAATTTGCCAACTATTTGGAGGTAGATATAAGAGAAAAAGTGAATGAAAAGTCGGAAAATTTTCACTCTCGTTTTTCTTTTATTCTACCTCTATGTAGTCGAAAAATCGTTTGAACCGCGAAAATTCTTTCACCCGTTCATGAGATATAAGAGGAAAAGCGAATGAAAAGTCGGAAAAATGTTCACATCTATTTTCACATCCATTTCCATCCTCCATTTCCTCCCATTAGCATACCTCTAAATGGTCGGAAAATCGTTTGAACCGTGAAAATCCTTCAACTCGTTCACTAGGTATAAGAAGAAAACTCTTGGATGCCGCAGGGTTCCCATCAAAGGCATATTCCTTACTCTGTAGTACAACTGAAATTCTTCAAACCTATTTTCCTTTTAGCAATAGAAAATCCATCCATCGGAAAACCCACTTGTGGCCTGGAGGGCGTCGGTTCCTCACCTATGGACTAGTTTCTATACCGCTAAGTTAAGACCGGTGTTGGTTGCCTGAATTATTTAAACAGAATAAAAAAATACAAATATAAAAACACATCAAATTGCTGACATAAAATTCCAAATATATAATTTATATTACATTAAAAATAAAAGAAAAACCTAGCGATCCTTACTAGTTATACCGTGTTGAACAATAATTTCCAAACGAAATAGAATTTTTTGCTCAAAATTATCACAACTGAGATTTTGAAATTTTAAACTGCTCAACCGCAAAATGATAGCTATATCATACAACATTACTTCAGAAACAAAATCTATACAGTATCTTATATTTAAGCCTTATAAGTTGATAGCCTAAAATTACATTAATTGTGTAAATAATTTCTAAAATCAATAATCAATTCTTGTTAGAGAAATTTATAAATCAATTATAGGACCTTTAATGTGTTATTAAATTTATTTCTCAACAACATTAACAATTCTTTTTAATTTGATCTTGATTTATCTTCGGGCACTTTCAGAATATATGATATGACCATTGGAACAAAATTATTTCTTGATCGATTCGGTGGTGACTCTTCTCTTTAAAATTTTCTTATCTAAGTAGTGAATGAAATCTAATCAATTAGTAATTAATTACCATGATCAGAGAACGATATGAATTACTTACAAATAATTTAACCCATTCTGTGAAGACCAATTCCCAAGTGGCAAGTGGGAAATGTGTAGCCTATGCTGGTTTTGGATTTCTGTTTACCTGAATCGAAATAGGATTATTATAATCAATAATATGATCATATATATATATTTAGTAAAGGTACATAGCTATTTTGGACAAGTTATTTTGAAATATTGAAATAAGATATTACACTATATAAAAAACTAACGAATAAACTTATCATGATTAATTAATAAAATGTTTCTTTTGAATCTAATAATGTGAAATAAATAAATAGAATATATTCAGACAGTATTACCTCTAGATCCAATGGGAAACTTGACGTTCTGTAAAATTACAACTTTTTTAAATATAAAGTCAAACCATATCTTATAATAATAATAATATAAAAATATAAATATAATAATATATAAAATAAGATGGTGAAACTACAATGAAGCCACCATACCAATAGATGTCGCCGCACTAGCGTTCTCTAGCACCATTTGTCCTAACTATTACGTTGTTAAACTATTTGTCTTAATTCGTATTATCCAAGTACAACTTCCAAAGATCACCGGAAGTCGACAGAACTAATAATTTTAAATAATATCTAATTTAAGGAGTAATAATTCCTATGAATACGAATTTTACACTTTAATACTAAGTAATTAGTTAGCACAAATGGCGTTAGAGAGCGGTACAGCGGCGACAGCTACTGATAAGCCGGTTGCATTATAAAGTTATACCTATAATATAAATAATAATAAATTACATAATTGTTTAATTATAAGATTTTCTTTTTTTCCAATTTTAACTATTATTTTTTCGATATTCATCTGTAACTATTTTCATATTAATATTTTCTTTATTTTTATGTGTCAGTTAGTGTGACCCCACAGATTTTTTTTTTCTACATTCATTTATATTCTTTTCTTCGAAAACCATTTTGCATTTCAACTACATTTAGATTGGGCTAAATAAATTTATGAAATAAGGAAACAATTTTTTAAAGAAAATTGAAAGTATTATTAAAGAAAGTTTAATGAATTCACAATTATTATTTTTTTTTACTTTCCCTTACTTATATACGAAGTATATAGAAAGGGGAAGTATTGCGATCGTGAAAATTTTCGAATTCGAGTTTTCAACGGAAATACACGTTTTAAGGTCCACTGAGTCCAAATGACCAAGCCTCGCAAAATGGTCTGTGTGTCTGTGTGTATGTGAACAGTCTAGCTCAAAAACGAAAAGTCGTACGATACTCAAATTACGTATTTAAGGTAGGTATATGGCTGTGATGTTACAGCAACTTTTTCGTCAAAATCGATTATCCGGAAGTGCCACTTTATATAATCGATTTTACACTTTTTTACAATTTTCTCGAAAACGGCTCTAACGATTTTGATGAAACTTGCCTAAATTATTCTTCATAAAAGCCTTTAACTTTTCGTTTATGTAGTAAATCACCGAGGAATTGCAGGGAAAAAAGTTATGAAGAAAAGAATATTTTATTTGCGCATAGCATAAAAAGTATGCAGTTTACGGTAAATTATGTGTAGAATCGTATGAAAGATAATTAAATTATCTAAAAAAAAGTAAAATAATCATCAAAATCGGACCAGTATTAGCAAAGATACAGCGCATCGGATTAACCGGAATTAGCTATTATATCATGGATTTTACACTTTTTTACATTTTTCTCGAAAACGGCTCTAACGATTTTGATGGAACTTGCCTAAATTATTCTTCATAAAGGTCTTTAACTTTTCATTGATGTAGTAAATCACCGAGGAATTGCAGGGAACAAAGTTATGATGAAAAGAATATTTTAAATAATACTGGGCAAAGCAGCAGGAGGAGATAGTATCGCGCCAGAATTCATAAAATATGGTGGAGAAGAAATGGTCAAGTATTTACAGAACCTCTTTCAAAAGATTTGGTCGGAAAAGATAATACCACATGACTGGGAAAATAATATTATAATTCCGATTTTTAAGAAAGGCAACCAGACAAAGTGTGAGAATTATAGACCAATATGCCTATCCTCTGTAGTATATAAATTATATACAAGGATATTGGAACAGAGGCTCAGGAGCTTGGTGGAACATGATCTGGAAGAGGAGCAGGCTGGCTTTAGACCAATGAGACAAACCCAGGACTATATTTTCTCACTACGAATGGTTGTTGAGAAAGCGTGGGATAGAGGAAGAAAGTTATTTTTGGCGTTCCTGGATTTGAAGGCTGCATTCGATTCGATTCCCCGCCAAGAGATTTGGAATGCTTTACAGGAAAAACAGATACCACCCACTCTCATCAGTGCGATCAAATCGGTATACCAGGATTCCAAGAGAATTATACGGCTTAACGGAACTGAATCAGAGCCATTTAAGTTTTATAAAGGCGTCAAGCAAGGGGACAGCCTAAGTCCACTTCTTTTCATAAAATGCATGGATGAAGTATGGAAAGTCTGCAAGCGAAGGACACCAAGGGAAACAGTGGGATACTGGAATTTAATTCCTGTACAAGCACAAGCTCTGCTATATGCGGACGACGTGGTCCTGATTGCTGACACCCAGGAAGGCTTCGGTGGCTGTCGATGAATGGTCGGAAGAGCTCCAGAGGAAAGGAGTGGAAATAAATCCTATTAAAAGTATGGTGATGGTTATCGGCCGAGACGGGGAAGACCCAATTCATATTTTATGCAATAATGAGCCGCTAGATAAGGCAGATAATTTCCAGTACCTGGGCACGATTTTCAGCAGAGATGGGAGAACAGACATAGAATCAAGAAGGCTAATGGTGTGTTCTACTCTATCTGCACTACAATATTAGGGAAACAGGAGATAAAGAAAGAAACCAAAATAGCCTTATTTAAAACAGTGTTTCTGCCTGTCCTTCTATATGGTGCGGAGAGCTGGACTGTTCTTGGATAAACATGCGAGCAAAGTAACGGCCATAGAAATGAGGTACCTTAGGAGAGTACTTGGAAAAACAAGAAAAGACTGCTGGAGCAATGAGAGAATGAGAGAGGAACTGAATGTAAGACGAGTAAAATAAATTATTGAAGAACGTCAACTGAAATGGTTTGTTCATGTTTACAGGATGGGCGATAACCAAAAGGCTAAATGGCTCTTGGAAGCAAAACCAGAGGGAAGGCGACCTAGAGGCAGACCCAGGATGATGTATCAAAACTATCTGGAGAGACTTGGGCGAGCCAGAGGAAGCACGATGGTGGATATGAGAAGAAGGGCCAGCGACAGAGATCAGTGGGCGAGATGGGCCGAGGCCGTTCCTCCACGCTGATGGCACTAAGGAGGGAGTGAAAGAAGAAGAAGAAGAAGAATATTTTATTTGCGCATAGAATAAAAAGTATGCATTTTACGGTAAATTATGTGTAGAATTGTATGAAAGGTAATTAAATTATCTAAAAAAACAATAAAAGAATCATCAAAATCGGACCAGTATTAGCAAAGATACAGTGTATTTTATGAGGAGCACAAGACCCTAGATGGATAACCAAGCGCATCCGAAAGGAGACGGATGCTACCGAACCTCCTCCCACCAATTCGCCAATCTTTTGTAAACAATACACTCTGTAATAAAGTAATTTAAAAATACAAAAGCGGAAATTAACTTAATAATTTCTACTTTCACATTATTTAATGGAAAGAAAATGTTTCCATGGAAACTAAACCAGAAACTTTTAAAATATATTTGCAACTTGACAAAATTAAAATATATAGGCAGTGTGCAGGATTGTTGTACTAAAATTGTTTAAAAACTTTTTTATTGTAATTAAGCGGGAGAAGATGTGTATGCTGCTAAGTTTATTAGAAGCAGTGATAATGTGAACTATTTAAAATTGTATTAAAAAGATAATTATTATAGGACGGTAAGGGAAAGTTGTGTGATGCGCGCGCCGCACCAGATTTTTTTTTTCGCGAGGCTCTAGGGACCTTCTAGATGTTTGGCCACCCTTAACCATCCCACTCCACTTTTGCGTATCTTCGGCAAATGCTTCCCAATTTACTGCTCTTATTTCTGTGATATCTTTGATACCGCACTCTAGTGAATGGCACTCTAGATTTTCAACTTATTTCCTCTTATTTTTAAGATTGCCAAAAGTTTTCTTGACTTTTCGCAAATATCTTAAAGATTTTCTAGCGGCTGGTAGAAAGCATTTACTCTTGATCATCTACATGATGTGGAAAAATCCGCGACGGAAAAGTAGTACATTGCCCATCTGGAGAGTGTCTTCAAGTGGTTCAGCAGTTAAAGAGTGATCATATCCGACTTCTGCGAATTTAAAGTACTTTTTTTTTAGTTTAACGCAGATCCTCTCGAGGAATCATACCTCTTTCGACTGAATCCTAATCCATATCAGGACGCTATGTCACGTGTCTGAGTTATTGGTCCAAATCATGCTGGTATGTTCCGTGCGCAGAGTATAGAATTAACTTGAGGTGACTAGAGGTGGGATATAAATATACATTGTCGAATAGATAATGTATATTCTAAATAGATATACATTATAGAAATATCGATATTTTTCTTTCGATATTCAATATTATAATATCGATATTTTATTCACAATATTATCGATAATGCATAACAAAAGATAACTATAATTAGTATCGTCGGTTGTAAATTTTTAAAACTAACAAATAGCAGCATTTCCTCTGCAAATTTCTTATAGAAAATAACAACAATTCTTAATGAATCAGAAGATATTTAAAACATAATTAAATTAATTAATGCTTCGGGCTCAATACTCCATGACATATTACTGCAATTAGATATTATAACATCGGTATTTGGTTTCTAATAATATCGGGATATCGACCTTTTTTTCTCGATATCATCAATAGCACAACTTCAAAATTTATAGATTTTCTGATAATATAGGAATGTCGATATTTTATTCTCGATATCAATAAGACATTTTCAAAATAATTATAATTCATAAACTGTCGGTTGACAAATTTCAAAATCGAATACCATAACGCTCAAAACAGCTCTATCAAATAAAAAAAATATTCATATTAAATACTTAACAAAGAATGATCGACTATCGAGGTACGGGAGGTCAGGAGTGTAAAAGGAAAAAAATCTTTATAAATGCCGATTAGAGATCTCATATGCCCATAAGACCGGACCCTCAAGGAGTGGGGGATGAGCATATTTCCATCCTCCTAGTGCCCGCTACGAGCAAACGAACCCAGGAAGGAGGACCAAGAAGAGGCATCGGATGGTTTCAGCGACCCAGTGTGGTCGGTGGAGTGTCGAGCCGGGTCCTCAGGGGTTAAGGCGAGAACAGCATCACCAAAAACTCCTTCTGCTCAACAAAGTGGAAGAGGTCTCCTAACAAGACTAAAAGAGATGAATCTCTCAAAGAGTGATACTTATACAAAGGAAACGATATCCCACTCCCAAAAGGAACCGAGCCTATGGAAGAGGTAGGAAAAGAGAAGAAGGAGAGGTTCCGGAAAAAAGAGATATCGGAATAACTAAAAAAAAAAAGTAATACAGGTGAATTTGCATCATGCGAAAGGCGCATCAGCCTTAATAGCAAGAACATTTACCAACGATAACATGGATATAGGGCTACTTCAGGAACCCTGGACGATTAGAGGTAAGATTAAAGGACTCGCAACGAAGATAAGCCAGCTCATTTATTGCAGAAATGCTAATAGACCAAGAGCAACTATCATGATAAATAATAACATAAAATATTTTATGATTACAGAATTCATCTTACAAGACCTGGTTGGAGTGACGATAGAGATGTCCATGGAAGGGGGGACGAGAGAATTAACCTTTGTGTCGGTCTACTTCCCTGGGAACAAAAATGAGATTCATCCTAAAGACGTTCAGGACTTCATCGACCACTGAAAAAAACACAAGGAATTTATTCTTAGATGTGACGTAAATGCCCATAATACAATATGGGGAAGTAGAGACACAAACAAAAGAGGTGAGGAACTTTTAAATTACTTAATATCTAATAATATAGATATAGCTAATATAGGAAATAATCCTACATTTATTATTAAAAACAGGCAAGAGGTACTTGAATTAACCTTAGCCAAACCAATCACGAAAGATTGCATTAGCAACTGGCATGTTTCTGACGAAGCCTCACTTTCTGATCATCAGCAGATCAAATTTAACATAGAGGTTGGCAAGAAAATAAAATAAAAGGTAAAAATACTTAAACTCACAGATTGGGAATTATACAAAGAATTATTACACGTAGAACAAGAGAATAGTAAAAGCCCAATCGAAACAGCAGGTTTTCTAGAAGATACACAATGCTATCCATAGATCCTATGAAGGTAGCTGCTTTGCTAAGATTAGAAAGACCAAAAGGGATGTACCTTGGTGGAATAAAACACTAGAGAACCACAGGAAACGAGTGAGGAAACTCTTTAACAAAGCAAAGGGTAACGGTAAGTGGAAGGATAAACAGGTCCTAACAGAATACAACAAGGAAATCAGAAAATCAAAGAGAAGGGCAGAAGGAGAGAGAAAGAATTCTGCGAAGGAATAGAGGCTTCCTCTTCACTACACAAATTCTTAAAGTCCTATCAAAAGATCAAACTAATGATCCTGGCTAACTGTGTAAACCAGATAATACCTATTAGGAAAATCAAGAGGAAACATTAAGAGTGTTACTAAAAACTGTCGCAATATCTTAGGAAAAGAAAAGAACAGTTCTACAAGAAATATGAACGATCCTCAGATAAACAAATGGGCTTAAAATAAAGATGATAAAATTTTTACTCCAGACAAAATTAAATGGGCAATAAGTAAATTTAAGCCCTACAAAGCGGCTGGGGGAAATGGAATAATACCAGCCCATCTGGGGCAGGAAAAGTTAGTTCCAGCCCTGAGGAGATTATTCAGAGCTAGCTACACAATAGGGCATATCCCAACACTATGGAGAGAGACCAAAGTGGTATTTATACCAAAAATTGGCAACATGTCTAAGGATAATCCAAAGGCATATAGACCAGTAAGTCTCTCTTCAGTAATACTCAAAACAATGAAAGTTATGGATGTAAATCTAACTCATCAATTATTAAATTTGTAAATTTGCCTATCAGGCGGAGAAATCAACCATCTCAGCATTACACTGTCTCGTTAAAAAGATAGAAAACTCTATTGAGAATAAAGAGACAGCAGTATGTACATTTATGGATATAGAGGGTGTCTTTTACAATTTTGTCACCTCTTCTGCGGATCATTGTTGCTGACAATCTCCTTGACTAAACTAACCAATGAAGGTTTTGAAATAATTGGGTATGGCGATGATCTGGTAATAATCATAAGAGGGAATTATGAACACATATTACGGGAAAGAATGGAAAAAGCTCTGAATATTGCTTGGATATGGTGTCAAGAACAAGGACTAAATATCAATCCAAACAAACCAACGATTGCACCCTTTACCCAGGAAAAGGATTCTTAAACTAGAACCACTAATGCTGGAAGGGAAACATATTAAAATAATGAATGAAGTTAAATATCTAGGAGTAATCCTGAATCAAAAACTAACATGGAATGCCCAATTAAACAGAATTATAGGAAAAGCAAATGCTTCACTCTAGATCTGCTTTAATAGTTTATTTGGAAAAAAATGGTGTATTAAACCCAAAATGATCGAATCGTTATATATTAGGGTTGTTCGACCCATGATAACCTTCTTCTCCTTCCTCTCCCTCCTTTTGTGCCGTGAAGCGTGGAGTTGCAGTCTCAGTCCATCTAGCCCACTGGTTCCTGTCTCTGGCTAGTCTTCTCATCTCCCGGGATGGTGCGTCCTCTAGCTGCCCCCAGTTTTCAAATGTAATCAGAGTAAGTACATCCCTCTGGGTCTGCCACGAGGCCGTCTTCCTTCCGGCCTAGCTTCAAAATACCACCTGACTTTTCTGGTATCGTCCATTCTACAGACGTGCCCATATCATTTTAGTTGCCGCTCTTGCATGGTGTCGCGCATTGATTTAACACCCAGATCCTCCCGAACCCTTTCATTTCTGACGCAGTCTCTTCTGGTCTTACCAACTATTCTACGGGGGAATCTCATTTTTGCAGATGTTATCCCACTTGTCGAGGGCCGTCCAACTTTCTGATCCATACAGGAGAACTGGGAGGAACACGTATTTAAAAATTCGTATTTTGGCATCTCTACTTACTTATTACTTGCCTATAACAGTTTTGGAGACCTGATGGTACACTCCATTAGCCTTCTTCACTCGATTCAGAACCTCCTGGTCTATTTTACCATCTTTACTTATTATGGTCCCTAGATACGAGTAGCGTTCTGACCGTCGATGAAGAAGGACCTACGTCTGGCCGCTCCGTGGGATTATCCCCACTCAAAAACTGGGCAAAACTGTTTATTTGGAGTTGCAGTAGCAACTGTTTCTGCTAATTTAAAAAAACAGTTTAAAAAACAGATACAACTGTTTCAAACTACGAAACAGAAAAAAAAAATAAATAAATAAAAAACTTTTCTTATTAATTCACGTATTAATCTCGTTTTTTAAAATTCTAATAATAGATAAAATGCTCTAAGTAAACTTTGAGACATTTATTAAAATTTTTTTTGTAAGGAACTTTCTTTCCTCCATCTTATTTTTATTTTATTTTTTTTCTCTGTATAATTTAATTAGAAATGATTTTATAAATTATTTAAACGCCTACGCTATAAAATGTTTGTTAAATTAATTTATTGAGTACATTAAAACTATTTTATTTTATATTACAAGTCGTGAAATATTTTGTCTATTCTGCTCTCCATTCCATCGTGACCATAATTTTCTCGGAAATAGGAGGCTTCACAAACTAAAATTTCAGAGAACTCCCTTCCTCTTATGTTTTTTTTTTTTTTTTTATCCCTTTCCCATATTATTCCCTCAGTGTCAGTTTCTACTTTGCTTGTTACATATCTTTCATTTGGAATTGTTTTTAGTTTTATTATTTTTTTTGAAAATACCACTGTATTCAGCACCATTTAAGGTAAGACCAATAAAATTTAATATTATAGTGAAATATGAGTACCAGAGTTGAACTGGCATTGTTATATGTGTTATCATTTTTTTTCCAGATAAAATGGATATTAAACGAAAAAAATCCGCTATTTGGCACTTTTTCACCCCACTTAACGATACGGAATCCTCTTGCAATTTTTGCAAACAGAAAATTAAATATAAATCTTCCATAACAAATATGAAGTCTCATATTAAAAGAAAACACCCGACAATTAAAATAGAGAGTATTGAAACAGAACAGGTGCGAATACCAGTAATATTGATGTGACAATAAATATGGATGATATAACATCACCTAGTAGTCAATCTATTTCAATCACTCAACCTGGACCATCAAGTATTGACCATCCTCCACAACCTGGGCCATCAACTATTGACCATCCTCCACAACCAAAAAAAATTCAGCAGTTGTTAAGTTTACCAAAAAAAATTGGTTTCGCTGAAAAAAAAAAGAATTAGACACTAGCCTCTTGAAACTAATAACAAAAGACGAAGGTGAATATAGTTTAAAACTGAACCCCTTATGCCAGATCCCCTGCCGGAAAACGCTGGCGAATACATTATTGCCAGCTAAATATATTGAAGTCCTAGAACAGGCAAAAAATGTCATAAAGGATGCTGTTTCGGTGACAATTACAACTAACTCTTGGACATCATGTAATAATGACTCCTTTCTAGCAGTGACAGCTCATTTTATTGATTCAAATTTTGTTTTGAAATCACTGCTGTTAGAAACCAATGATTTCACAATGACCCACTCGAGCATTAATATAGCTATTGAGCTCAGAAGGGTGGTAACCGAATGGGGAATACAGAATAAAATTTTGCTTGTTATTACAGACAAAGCAGTGAACATGAAAAAAGCAATTATAGAAGAGCTGCAGTGGCGACATTTTGGCTGTTTCGCCCATACATTAAATTTGATAGTGCAAGGTGGTCTGAAACCGTTAAAAACATTAATGGATAAAGTAAAAGAGGTAGTATCCCTCTTCAAAAAAAGTTCGGTTGCCAAAATAAAATTTGAAAATTATCAAAAACAAAGGGGCAAAGATCCTAAAAAATTATTACAAGCGGTCGCTACTAGGTGGAATTCAGAATTTTATATGCTAGAAAGATTTAATGAATTAAAAGAAGACATCCAAGCTACTTTAGCTACTATAAGGAAACCCGATTGGCCCATCATTACCAGTGAGGAATTCGACATTTTAAAAGAAATTTTTGAAATTTTGGCCCCGATGGAAGCAGTCACAAAAAATATGAGTGGAGAAAAATACATGACAGCCTCATCGGTAATTATTATTTCAAATGGCTTAATTGAAGTTTACCACAGTCTCTCTCAAGATTTGAAATATTCCGCCACAACCAAAGAAGCCATTAATATCATAAATGACGGACTTCAGGAAAGATTAGGGTCTTTGGAAAGTAGCAAAACGTTGCTAGTTTCAACGTTTTTGGATTCAAGATTCAAAAACATTGGCTTTACCTCAGAAAAAATTGGTGATCAGGCGAAGACTATGGTGACAAATATTCTAACAAGCCTTATCGAAAAACAACCACAAGCTACGCAAGTGGACCGACAAACCACAGACAAACCACACCGACAAGCCCTGAAGAGCCAAAAAAATATGATTATTGGCGATCATTTGATAAAAAAATAGCAAATTATCAAGTCGTTGGAACACACCGATCACGTGCAGTTATAGAGGTACAACGATATTTAGAAGAGCAACCTCTGAAAAGGAATCTTTGTCTCTTAAACTGGTGGAAAATGAATGCTTATAATTATCCAAATTTGAGTAAGCTGGTACGAGAAAAATTTGGAACCGTAGCCACTTCCGTTCCTTGTGAACGAATATTTTCAAAAACTGGGCAGCTGGTATCAGATCGCCGCAATAGATTATCTTCAACGAAAATTAAAAACATATTGTTTATCAATAAAAACAGTTAACTTTTTTATAATATGTGACATTTTAATTATTAAATGTTTTAATTATTTTGTTCTTTTTATACATATTGTTTAATTAGCTTGCTAATAGCTTAATTTTAAAGCGCAGAGTTAAAAACTTTTTTCAAACCCTAATTTTACGTAATTTATTACGTAAATGGGAGATTCGGAAACTCCGGTCGAGGGACCGAAAAATACCGAGCTTTTGTTGATGGATCAGGAAGAAGAGCCACCAAAACCACAAAGGGTGGTCAAAATGACCGCTAACATGGAGCTCGAGGACAAAATGGCGGCGGTTAAATCCTCAAATTCTTACGCTGGCGTGACCAGGACGTACACCTCGACGGACTTGGAATCCTATAAGGATACGAACGAGGAGACGGGGGCCGAGGAGAACCTGGGTCCAAAGGTTACCTCTCAGAACCCAAGAAGGCCCAGAAGGGCCAGGAACGAAACTCCCCTTCCCCCATCGCGAGAGGAAGATGAGGATAGGTCTTCTTCGAAGGCCAATAAAGCAGCGGAGGGCATGAGGGAGGTACTCCGCAAAAGGACTAAGTGTACCCTTGATCAGCAGGCCTACTTGAACGGGAGGGTCACGGAGATGAGAGACATGATCGTGGCCCTCGAAGAGAAGTGGAGAGGAGTTCCCCAGCTCGTGAAACACGTGGTTAGAGAGGCTCTAGCCACGGATTATCTCCACGAGGTCATAGCTCTTAAGGTCTCGGCGGTTGTTGCCCCGATGATGGCCAACTCTATAAGTGAAGCCGTCGGAGCCGCTTATGACGAAGAAATGAAGAAGTGGGTCTCCCCAACTGCGCACAGGTCGACAGGATTATCGACACCCTAAAGCTATCAAAGGAGGAGACCCAAATTGTGAAGCACACAGCCCAGACCCGGGCAGAAGAGAGGAAGGAGAAAGGGAAGGAGCCTGGAAGATTGGCGGGGCCATCTAAGAAGCAGGTGGTACAGGCTCCTAGGGCCCAGATAGAAGAAAAGGACACGGTTAGACGTGTGACCTTGGTCACGGAAACAATCGAAGAGGAAGAGGAGGAGCCGTGGACAGAGGCGAAGAAGAAGAGAAGGCGACAAAGGAGGAGCTCGAGGCCTTTGGGGCCACAGCAAAATTGAAAAAGTTACCAGGTCTGGTGCCGTCCTGGTAAGAACGGAAGGGGTCGACCAGGCTAGAAAAATCTTAACCCGGGGAAAAATGGCGGAAAAGGGGTCGAGGTAAACCTTGCCAAGACTAGGTGGCCCCAAATAGAGGGTCAGAAAGGTCCCCAAACACTGGGAGGAAGGGACCCTGGAGAGAAACCTGTGGGGAAAGAACCCACAGGTTAAGTGTGAGGAGAAGGAAAGGAGGGGGTATATAAGACCCTGCTTCTCCACCCCAGTGAGAAGTGGACTCACGAGGAGTTGGGTGATGGAGACGCACCCATCCATTAGGCTGGCATTAATGGAGCTGACGGAGAAGGACGTCAGCGAATTATGGTGGAGCCTCTCCATGAGACTACTTCGACCCCCGCTCTGCCTAAAGTGCCAAGACTATGGCCACCCTGCGAAGTCCTGCAGCAACGAGATTGCGTGCAGATGGTGCACGGGTACTGGGCACAAGGCAAGTGAGTGCCCGGAAAGGACCAGAGGAGCCGCCCCTTGCTGCAGGAACTGCAAAGCGAAGGGTAGAGAGGGGAAGGACCTCCAGCATTGTGCAGGCAGCAGGGAGTGCCCGATACACCTGGAGATGATGGAGGGGCTGGCGAAGAGGACCCGGTATGCATGATGCGGATCCTGCAGGTCAACATGGGCCGAAGACGAATGGTCGCGGATATTGCGTTATGTACTCTCGTCCGGAACGTTGACATCATGGCGATCCAGGAGTCATGTTGTCGGAAGAATGTGGTCGTTAGATTTGGTGTAGCGTCGAGGGTGGTCGCTCTGAGCAGTGTAGAGAGGAGGCCCAGAGCGGCAATAGTGATTGTCAATCCTGCCATCACGGAAGCGGCGAGTGCATCCCTCCGACGCCGAAGGGCGAGAGTACGTCCGGTCCCATGGTAGACGCCGGCTCTGACCTAACTGAAGAGGGAGTATTACAGGGCAAGGCATAGGTACCAGGAGTGCAGAGACGACGAGTCGAGACCTGCGCTCTGTGAAGAGACTAAGCGTAGGTATAGGGTGTTCCGAAACGGCGTGCGTCACCAGAAGAAAAGGTTCTGGGACGAATTCATCGTTGAAGAGACGAAGAAGAACCCCTGAGGAATACCGTACAGAGTGGCACTGGGAAAGGTGAAGCATCTCACGATGATGGCTTCCCTTAGAGTAGGAGCAGCCCAGGCATCTATGTATGTATGCACCCTGGAGGAAGCGGCATCTATGTACGTAGATTTTACATACCCCAGGGATGACCCTTCCCAGGACAGCGAGATAGATGCCATGGTGAGACGCACCACGGTATACCCACCAGGTACCGACCTATGCCCACCATGGGACATATGGGACCTTCGTCTGGCCGTGGAGAAGCAGAGAATCGGGAGCGGTCCGGGACTGGACGGAATAGACGCTGCGGTCCTCAGGAATAGTGCCCCGTACGCTGAGGAGGAGCTCCTCCAAATATTCAATGATTGTTTGGAGAGGGGCCACTTTCCAAGTAAGTGGAGGATCGCAGCATCTGATCGTCACGCGAATTCGCCCGATCCTCAGTACAGCAAGTTATCCACGGCAATTCGGCTCGACCCGTGGCAAGGGAACCACAGATGCGCTGCTGAGAGTGCGTAGGGATGTGGAGGAGAGGGCGGAGAAATATGTCATGTTGGTGCTCTTCGACATATCCTCCGCCTTCGACAGTGTATGGTGGCCCTACGTGCTCCAGCGGCTATAGGAGTTCGAAACCCCCAGCAATTTGTACTCCCTCGTTAGTAGTTACCTCAGTAACAGGAGCGTGAAGCTCAGAGGTAGCTATTATGAGGTGGAGCGGAGGATAGAGAGAGGCTGTCCGTAGGTCTCTGTCCTGGGTCCGACCCTGTGGAAGCTTGTCTTCGACCAGCTGTTGGGGGAATTGGCGGTCACAGTGCCTGAGGATAGGAGAGCCAGACTGAAAACACAGGCAGAGAGGTGCGCCGGTCTCGTGTCAGAATGGTGCGTGAGGAGGAAGCTGAGCATGGCCGCAGCCAAGACCCAAGTCATGCTCATAAGAGGCTCCACAGACAGGGCTCACCCTGTCATACTGGACATAGATGGCCAGAGAATGAGGATGGGTGAGGAGGTGACGTAGAAGTGAAGATGAGGAGATGATTCGACGTCATCCCTCACCTAGACTACCTGAAGGATTGGGTGACCCGGTCTATAAATAGCTTGTACAGGATTGGGGGGTGCGTTCTGGGGCATCGGATACCCAGCTACAATGACCATTTACAAGAAGGTGGTCATGGGTATCTTGAGGTACGCATCCCCAGCATGGAGCCAACACCTCACGCAGTTGCAGAGGAAGAGACTGGCGACGATCCAGAGACTGGCTCAGCTTAGGGTCACTAAGACATACAGAACGGTGTCGCATGAGGCGATACAGGTGCTAGCCGGAGCGATGCCCCTGGACCTCGTCCTCAAGGAGGACAGAATAAAGTATAATGTGAAGAGGCAGGGGCTCGACGCGCTACCGGAGGGACTCCGTACCAGAGTCGGCGAGACCCCCAACCAATGGAAGAAAATATTGAGGGAGGATACCATCGAGGAGAGGAATGGACGGTGGGCAGGGAGTCAGAAGGTAGCTACCCTAAGGAAGTTCTTCCCCACCGTCCAAGAAAGGCTGAAGGCGAGATGGGTCCTCCCTGATTACTGGGTCTCGCAGATGCTGACAGGGCATGGAGGTTTCCGGGGGAAACTACAGGAACATGGAAAGGACATAGACCCCTGGTGCCCCACCTGTGGAGTCCCTGAGACTGCAGAGCACATGATCGTGTCCTGCACCGCAGTAGAAGGACACCGAGCCAGGTTGTCGATAAGTATCGGGATCTTCGCCCTCACCGAGTCGGACTTCCCCGTCTGATGGAGGAAGAGGTGTACCCTTTCTTCAAGGACTTCGTGTACGGGTGGAAGGAGATGGTGGGCCCTGAGCACTTTAACCTGGGAAGGGTCAGACCACCCGACTTCGGCGGGCCTCATGATGATTGATGCACCCTGGAGGAGATGGGATCCGGACAGATGCAGCGGACCAGGAAGGCTGGACCGACTTCCGGACGGATGCAGCTTGAAACAGGATCCGGACGGATGCAGTGGACCAGGAGGGCTGGACCGGTATCCGGACGGGTGGAGCTGGAGGTGGGATCCGGACGGATGCGGCTGACCGAGAGGCCTGGACGGCACCGGACGGATGCAGAGCGCCGGGAGGGCTGGCAACGCCGCTCGGCAGACCATAAGGTGCAGCCCTAAGGTGCACAACCGCGCACTGGGCTGCTCCACAGTAGCAGACAATAAGGTGCAGTCCTAAAGCGCGCAAACGCGCACCGGGCTGCACCACAGTAGCAAATAATTTTTTTCTTAAAAATATAAGTATCCTCATAATTTGATGTACAATAAGAAAACTACAAATAAATGATTAGTTTATTGGTGGAAGTGGCAAACGCTTACCCAGCGTAATACCCCACTGCCGGTCACGACCCCGTATGGCCGAAAGGTCAGATAGGGGGAATAAAAAAAAGATAAGAAAAAAAATACGAAGAGTATTCGTAAGTTCACAAAATCAATCACAAAAGGAGATTCACCATTCACCAAAATCCTAGGCTCTGCGTTTTCTCTTCCCACATACATGATTTTATTTTTGGTAGGGTTTATTTGTAAACCTCTAATCTTCAGCTCCTCATTCCATTCCTCCAAGGAGGCCTGAAGAGCCTCTTCAGAGTCAGGTATTAGTACGATATCATCCGCATATATCATCTCTTGAGCCAGTACTGGAGTTAGGCTCCAAAAACCTATTAGTGCTCTTGGACATCTCCTTTTACACACCTTCCATATCTCATCCATAAGGAGGACAAATAGTAGTGGGTTTAGACTGTCTCCCTGCTTTACTCCCTTATAAAAGTGAAAAGGCCGCGATGTCTGACCATTAAGTTTTACAATGCCCTTTGGGTCTTGGTACACTGATTTTATTGCACACACCAAGTTTGCTGGCACTCTTCTTGTTGTAAGTATATCCCATATCTCTTGCCTCTGGACTGAGTCAAAAGCCGCCCTCAGATCCAGGAATGCCAAGTAGACTGCCTTTCCCCTGTCCCACGCTTTCTCTACTATCATTATTAAGAAAAAAATGTGGTCCTGAGTCTGTCTTCTATGTCTGAAAGCCACTTGCTCTTCTTCTATATCTTCTTCCACAATATACCCCATGATAACCTATACATCAGTAATCTGTTGGAAAAAAACTAAGGAGAAAACAATACAAATGAAACTGGAGAAAGTCCAGAGGATGACCTAGGAATAACAGGAGCAATTAGAACCTGTCCCACAAGACCCATAGAAGTTGAACATCGCTCCGTGACGTATTTGGATTCAAAAAGAGGCACTATCAAGTGCCCTTAGATTAAAACGTACCTGGAACTATAAGCCAGGAAGCTATCAAGTGCAGATGCAAATACTATATGAATTGAAGGGTAAGGAGTGGATCAGTTCGATGAATGACCATTTGTCCAGAGAACTAGATTTCAATAAGAAATTCAAGTACGTATACAAGACAGAGAGGCATGGAAGGAAGGAGGACCCGGTGCTGTTGTCTGGTATACAGATGGATCAGTTAAGGAAGGAAAAGCAGGAGTAGGAATATATGGACCAAAATATAAAAGAACTCTTCCCGTGGGAACATACCCTACGGTCTTCCAAACTGAAATATATGCAATAGAAATCGCAACACGAGAAAATCTCAATAAGAGCCCAAAGGGAAAAACATATATATTATATTAGATAGCCAAGCAGCCATAAAAGCCCTAAACTGTTATACAATTACGTCACAGCTAGTCCGGAACTGCCTTGATATCCTAAATCAACTAGCTAAAGGTAATAAACAACCTAATGTGGACCCCGAGACACGAAGGAATCGCAGGCAATGAGATAGCTGATGACGTAGCACGAAAAGGCTCAGAAACTATGCAAATTGGTCCTAAGCTATACTGTAGCATATCTACTGGCATAATCAGGAGAGCAATTGATACCTGGGAAACAAAGAAGAAGGAAACATACTGGAATTCTAAACCCGGTATGAAACAATCCAAACTCTTCATCAATATGTCAAAGGAAAAGGCAAAATGTTATCTAAACTTGACAAAGAATGAATTGAGAACGATAACGGATCTCCTTACGGACCATCGTCAGCTAAAATATCATCTCAAAAAGATAAAGATAGTGGAAGAGTCCACATGCCGTTTGTGCTCTGAGGAAGAAGAAAAGCAGAACATATTCTTGTGAATGTGAAGCTCTTCCAAAGGCTACAACACTTACAACAGGCAATAATAAAACCTGAAGATATTTCTAGAATTAATCTCAAGGAACTAATGTGCTTCAAAAGAAACATACGATTCCTTTGGGATCTCTAGTTAGAGGGGTATCTCAAAAAAGATCCATATGGGTCGTGGTGAGGAAGGGTTGCCCATCCCATGTATAATAATAATACCTCAAACTATCTCGTTTAAGTTCGAGCTGTTTCTATTGAAGCAATAGGGAATGAGATGTGGTGGGGCACTAAGCGGAGATACGGTGCAGCGTCAACATTGTGTTTACCTAGTTGTGTTACCGACGGATGAGGCGGTCACACCTTAGTTTCCTTCGAAAATTTAGAAACTCCTACACATCCAAGAACTTCTGCTCACACCTCTGGTTGAGAATATCTGATTCGGTGGGTCGGGCTTGTCTCTGTTCCTCTTTGTGATGATTTTTCATAACGAACATTTGAAGGAAATACTTTTCTAAAACATTGAGACTTTGAGCTATTATTTCACTCATGGGAGTATGATTCGAGACATTATTTTACACAATGCGAGTATATCGTGGGTAGTATGATGGAATTCGGATATTAAAATTTCTCTAAGTTTTGAACAATAATTTATCTTCCATCCACACAATCGATACACATTTCTTTTTAATTCCATTTACTTATTGAATTGGTATGGATGAGCTTATAAATAATTTGTTTTATTATGTTGCAAATTTACTGTTTAGTAATAGATCCGTTGTATAGCCAGACCTTGCACAGGTAAAACTATTTTTCAGTATAGTTTACTTTTCTTATAATATATGGCTGTCCTGCATTAGATTAAAATTGAGAACAATTATCATCATAACCTACAAAATAGTTTGGACAGCGCCTATGATGTCTTTGGTGACGCTGACAATATTATCATATGAATAGCTATGACGAATACCGTTAAAGAAGCGATTAATTTCCAAAAATAAAAATATTATTTAAATGTAGATAGTTACCCCAATGGTTTGATGGAACATGGCGATTTGTGGTTGTTTCGCATTCCATTCGTAGCTACAATAATCTTCACTCCAGTGTGGCTCTTCCGCAGGAACTGAAATCTTAGCGATCAACCGTTTTCCCGTGTGGCAGTCGTCTTTAGAGCCCTTCCATTGTAATCATAATTAATAATGTTGGATTAATTCGAACAACAATTATTACATCTGATTATCTATCCATTTTTTTTGTTATTAGTTTTCACGTATGACGTATTTGATTATTTTTTTGTAGATTCTATGTAGTCCAATTGCTAGTTACTCAGAATTATCTTTTATTTTTAGACTGGATAAATACTTTGTTATTTTATTTGTTATATTATTGTTTATTCCGTATAACCACTCTACGCTAGAGGATGATCGGCGTCGTGCTATTTCATTTCTCAAATTTCTTAATTTTAATATTTTATATTAATTATAATAAGATGTTATTGTAATTTCTTTATTTTTAGGAAAATTAGTAGTGTAAAATCAGCCCACTTGAAATAATGAGATATGATGGTTTCACTTAATTTTTTAGGTTTCAGAGTTTTATTAAGTAGACCTAAAAATAACATATAATATTTCATGAAAGAAAGTGAGAAAAAGATTACCAAGTTTTTTAATTAAGATGATAATCTTTGATTTGAGAACAAAAATTCGACATTCTAACTGTCACATATAGAAAGCGTGGACTTGAAAATAGACAACTTATGTTCCGAAACGTAATGAGAGGTTTTTAATTAATGGTTATGAAGTTTAAAACTTACTTTTTTTCATCTTTCGGAAGATTTAATAACAAATAATATTGACACAGTTTTCGTTTTTATAATTATAATTTGTAAAAAAATTATAGCCCAAAACTGAAACTTTTAAGATTTCCTTTTGTGATTAAAATTTGATTTTAATACTTTTCAGGCGGTGGTCATTAAATATATGTGTATATATATATATATATATATATATATATATATATATATTTATATATATCACAATATGCCACCTGTTAGCAATAGACTATAACTGGGTTACGTTCACACCCAATATAAAACATAAAAAGAACAAATAAACTAATTGAAGTACAAAAAAAAATCTATAAAAATAATTAAGAATAAAAACTAGAAAAACGTGATCACCATCATACATATTTCCAATATTTACACTCAGTCTGGATACCTCCCGAACCAAGCTCCCCTCCACACGCATGGAGTTAAGCCGGACTTCAGAAGGTTTTAGCGCGGCACAAGCCAGTGGAGGATGAATAAGGGCGTTGGATATGTGCGAAGAAGCTGGTGGTTACTAGCAGGAATCCGTTTCCTTTTTACAAAAGGCCTTAGTGCCACTGGTGTTCTAATCTTCGGTGATGATCATGATTATAAAATTATGGATTATGGATTATGATTGTGCCAATGGATCAGGATGGGTTGGAACGGTTTTGATGAAATTATCAAATATATCCAACATATTTTTCTGTAAAATAAATAAATAAACAATCATAATATACTTCAGAATTGAAATAGAGCCTGATGACTATGATGCTCTTCAGAGTGTACCGCAGTTGACCCAGGTTTGCTGAATTGACTGGTATTATAGCGATTGGGCCGTTCGGTTTCATGACAGGCGCCCACTTCATTTTTTCAGAAAGGATCCGGCAAGCATCTGTTAAGAAATTAGTGAAATTAATAGACAATAAAAAGGCTACCTCAACCACGTTCTTCATTCCATTATTCCTATTAATAACAAGGATGATATGAAGGCATTCATATTAATAATGACGGTAAGATCATATTGAACATGCTCTCATCTAGCTATTTCTTTATTTTACGAATTTAAGACCGTTCAGCCATATAATACGATGAATTTTAATTTACTATTTGGTCCAGACTTCGTTTTAATTAGCATCTATGATTTAAAACAGTGTTGAATACTTGGTTACTGAGCGAGTTACTAATACCCTCGAGTCTGAAGCGATGCAGGTCCGAATCCGGCTGGGTGGATCGACTTATATTTAGAGGCGTTCCCACGGAATAGATTTGGACTTAACCTCTCTGGCTAGGAAAAGTTAGGAAAATAGTTGATTTACGTAAAGACTGTAAACCAAATAAACAAGAAATAATATCAAATTTACAAAAAAGAATGGTGTAGATATTTTTAACCTTAGACGTAATTCAAAGAGAACATGGTTGGGAGGTGCGACCAAAGAAGAAAACTCATTCGTAAGTAACACTTATTTGTAATGTGTGCCGACCTTTCGGCCTAAGTTGAATGAAGATCATCTTCTCTTTGAGTAACAAGTATAATGCCAATTATTATACAAATACAAAATAAGACTGTAGGAAATATAGTACCCGACTACGATAATTTATTACCGTTTGAATGGGACGCAGGCTTTTTGCGCAAATTAGATCGGTGTCGGATCCAACTCCGATAACTATAGGACCGCGTTAAAACACCCTATTTCTAAATAAATCACTTTTTTTTATGTGATTAAGCAGAATTATTATACAATATAGTATGCATTCATAGAATAGACTATACTATTCTATCTTTAATATATTTCTGTACCTTTTATGTATAATACATTTATTGTTATTTGTCAATAATTAATTTAAATATTACAAAAGATTTGGAAAAGAATTTTCAGTAAAAAAAAAACAATCATACAAAAAAAAATCATTGTAAAAAAAAAACACCCTGTGGATGTGATGAGAAATAAAAAAAAAGGACTTGCTGTCGACAATTATCAAAGAGGGCGCTCTCTCTGAATCACAAGTTGAATTTAATGATAAATTTTATTTATTTTTTAATACTTATACCAACTATCAAACCCTAACAATAGACAATTAATTAATCTAACAATAATTTTTGTATAATGTTTTTCTATGCTATAGAATTGGTTTCACATTTTCTTTCATAAGCACGAATCTGAGTTTGGAAAGAAATTAAACAATACCTGGCATTTCATTGTCGTTCGCAAGGAATTCTTCGTATTCAATTTCCCAAAGTTCTTTTTTCTTCACTTTTTCAATATGTCTGCGATTGCGATAGTGACTTTCCGGCTAAAATCAATATGTATAAATAAATAAGAAACTCTATTCATTGGTAATACAGATATTTGTTTTTAACATTATTTATTATTATTTATTTAATTTATGCAGTTTTATTTTCTCATATTATAAACTTTTACGAAAATGATTTGTTTAAAGGAATTTGCAAGTATAAGGCATTGGTTTCTTTTTGAGCAAATGACAGTTCATTTGACTATATTTATAATTATGAATAGCTAATATAGTTTTTCGCTTACATTTGTTCTATATCAGAATAAATTATATGTTATCATTTTTTCTACATAACCTTATGATATTTCATTTTTAATTATATTATTAAATTTTTGAAAGGTGATATTTTTGAATAATTTTTGTTTTATGATCCTTATCGTAATAAATAATTATTGTATAGTAACTTAATTAGCATATTTTAGCTATTTAAGCAGTACTTTTAACTGCATTTTTAAAGGTTTTCTTCTGTTTATTTGAAAGGATTTTACAATTAGTACAGACAAATTTGGTTTCTCCATATTATTTTATCTATACTGTTTGACAAGTTATTCAGTACATAGTTATGATTATTCCAGCCCAAACCGTAAAGGACTGCAAAGTTAGCAGTCAAGGTTAGCAATGGAAAAGAAATAACGATTCAAAAACTACAGACTGTTATAGAGAGTTTACCAGGAGGAATAGTCAGTAATTGAGGGAGAAATAGTCTATCAAAAATATAGTTAAGTGCCGCCAACCGCACCTTCTAATATCAATTTTTTAAATGTTTTTTCAAGAAAATCACGTTTTTTCGATGAAGTTTTTTTTTTATTTAATATTTTCGTTATTGCAATATGGCCACTATTGTTGGAAAAATGTTCGAATAAATATTAATTTGTAATTCCCTCACCTGGAATTCTCTCATCATCATAGTAAGGTAATCTGTGTAGATAAATAGTAATTAAATAAATAGTAATAAAACGTCATTATAAGACCTGATTTTTTGTGTACAGAAACAACACCATTGCATTGCGAGTATAATTTTGCTGTGGGGAAAGACGGTATGCATAGAGCACAATATGTTTTATTTAAGACACCTTTTTCAACTAACTATGGTACTTATTAATGTGGTACTTAGGAACGTATTAAGAATGTGTACACGGGCAAAACAGACGGAAATAGCGATTCTGAGGAATGTAGCGAACTATAGAATCAGAGTTTAAGTAAAAATATATGACTTATGGGAAATTAAGTATGTATCTAGTTCATAGATCGAAAGTATGTATCTAGTTCATAGATCGAAAGTATGTATCTAGTTCATAGATCGAAAGTATGTATCTAGTTCATAGATCGAAAGTATGTATCTAGTTCATAGATCGAAAGTATGTATCTAGTTCATAGATCGAATAAATGCTTTATTACTACCGTATTCCCATCATCCATAAACTAAATAAATGAAGAAATTCACCCAAAGTCAGAATGTCATTTCTCGAAGGCAATGAATTTCCTGACGTCAACAATTTCTTTACTTATTTTTAATTAAATAAATAATGATTCTGATTGGAGTTTGTATTTCATTGAAGATTAGTTTAAGATTATAGTAGATTTTTTTAGAATCGTTATTTGAACATTCAAATGCGAAAAAAAAATTCTCTGATTTGACATTTTTTTGAGAATGGCCCATATCTACATCTAAAGTGAATAGTAAATAAATCCGTGCCCTTTAATATTAGAAGATAATAGAAAATTTGAGAGTATTATTTTTTATTATGAAAATATTCACTTTGTGATCCAATATATGGCCATTCTGGTAATTTCCGGCCAGCATCGATAAATGATGAACCGTATCTACCTGCAGCAAGTCAACGCACTCTGTCCAAAAAAGATGAAACATCGCCGAAAGTGTTCACATCTTATTAATCTGTAAAGCTTGTTTAAATAGTCTTTATGTAAATCAAATTTTAATATTGTAAACAGTACTCATGTAAAATCAATATTTTATCAAAGCCACAAATATATCATAATAACATAACAAACCCTAAATCCTAAAACGCCTAATACAGTTGTTAAACCTAAAAGAGTTGTTATATAAACCTACACATATTATTAGAACAAACCCTTAAAGGAGTAAATGTGTTTCGTAAATCCCTTCTCCCAAAATAATATATGAGAAAATAATAAAATACGGCTAATTAAAAATAAACCTACTAGTAACAATACTAGTAATTGCGTTCAATTGTCATTCATTGGTTGGGGGGAAATTAACCTTGGCTCCCTTGTGAGAAATCGATGCCGAAATTGTCAAATGTAATTAATTTCTTTTATTGCTTTAATAAGTGTGCTGAACTTCTATTGTTTAATTATGTTTTAAACTTAGGAAAACTCAAAACTTATTTATATGGTCCAGTGGTTTAGTCGTCGTATAAATGGAATCCTAATCAAGATCAATATTGTTTTAAATTGGTTCAAACTTTATTATTTTCCAATGGGTTATTAATTAATCCCAATTCTGAATTGATTCCAAATTCTGTGGTACTTGAACCGGGCGGCAGAATTGAGAGGGTAGAGATGAAATTGTTTATTTCGAAATATACTACATATAATAATACTGTTTTAAAACTGTTGACTTTTATTTGAGGAGGGTGAGAGGGAGGTGAAAGAGTGGGTGGCAAAAATCCTATTCCTGGCTCAATCCTATCACAAAATCTATGACAGTTCTCTCCAAAACAACGACCTATGGATCCGCCCCTAAGATGCAAACAATTTCTGTGGAATCTCTAGACAAGGAAGGAGGTTTTCACACAAGCTCCATATGGGCCAAGATGAGCAAGGATTTTCCACCAATTCCTACACAAAATCGTGTTGTACTTACATGGCCCTCGCTTAAATGGGCATTCACTACTATCATGAAACTAAACATAGAGATTTACAATTATTTTTAAAAATCCGAATTTTTGGATCAGAAAATATCCGATTATAAATAACAATAAGGAGGCATACCTTCAGCGATTTACGATGTTGTGATTTACGATTAGTTTCTTCTATAACCTCAGGTTTAGGGAATTCATCGGCTTTAGGGAGCAGGTCGCATTGCCTTAGCAGTTCGAACATAGCTCTACATTTTTTCTGCACCTTATGCCTCTGGTCCAAAAGCGGTAATTGAACCTCAAATTGGTAATAACCTTTGGATTTCTGAAAATATGTCATATTAATTTTAGTAATTATCTCCGTATATGGAATGCAAAGTTACCCTTACAGCTGATTATTTAAGTGTTGATATTACTATGCTTGTATTTTTTTAAAACAAGAATGCTGTAAAAAGTAATGCAAATCATTCGGATGGATGGTTTCCCAAATATTGCTGTCGAGATAAGACATATTCTTGAAGGCATTCAACCAAGCTTGTTCCAGACTCTAAATTGGTTCCAACAGCTTAATTGTAAGCTAGCAGACATTAGGGTTAGCAAAGGAAAATCATAATTTTGTACTATATTGATAGGCTAACGGGGCTGATATCACACTTGAAATTTCAATCTTCCAACTGGACTAATTCGTAAAAACATTGCACCATGAAGTGAAGCCAAATGTGGATATCTTACAGACTTCTATTTATGCAGGGATGGAAGGTAGCTAAGATGCCAAACACGGCTAATTGGTGTATTACAATAGGTCATACTAAACTAGACCTACCCCTTAAATTCAATATACTGACTTATTAAAATATGTTCTAAAAAAACCATCGAAATTTATTAGTGGTGTTCAAGGCAAACTTATTTCTTAATAGAATTTATAAAGGTTATGTTAAATTTGATATAATCATTACATGATAAAAGGTACACAGTTATTTAAAATTTTAGTCTAGAACAATTACCTTATTTTTATTGTATGGCTTAGGAATGCCCATAATCCGAAAGACGTACAACCTTAGCTCAGCAGTGTAACACAGACCGTTTAAAGAAGGTAGTGCCGCTCTTCTGTCCTGAAACCAAATGTATTACAACTTCTTAATTTTTAATTTTCTTAATTAATGAATAATATAACTATAATAATTTATATTAAGATTTATTCATATTTTTAAAAATATGGTCATTATCATATTCTGATACTATTCTGCTGCTGCGCAGTATGAGGATGCCCTCAGCAGGGCTTGGAGCAAGTTTCGCAAGCTAGGTTTAGTTCTCCTCAGTACTGGACTAAAGCCGGTGCTACACGATGCGACGAAACCTCCTAATGGTCGCAATCGAATGACAAGTCTCGAATGCCAAGTGCCGAATATTCGTCGCTAGCCGCTGCTACACGATGCTACTAACACCTCCGAAAGTAGTGGCCGTACTACAGGCGAATGCCGAACTACGAGCTCCCAATGCCAAGCGGCGAATAATCGCGTTGGATATGTTCCGGCAGCTGTCCGACCCAAGTCAAACGATTTTACAAGTATCCAACATTCAGACAGTACATCTGCTGTTTTTTCACAAAACATTTATTTATTTAATTTATTTAGTTAGTTATTTATTTAAGTACTTTTTAATTGAAGTACTAATTTCATTTATCGTTTTATTTCGGTGTAGAATAAATAATGAAGTCAATAAGTATTATTTAAAACGTAATCATCTTTAATTTAAAATAATGCTAATTTAGTTCATTTAGTACATATTTGCCGACTTTAATCAAGGATTTTATTTAATTAAACATAACTTATTAATTGCTATTTTTATTTATTTTTTTGCTACAGAATACCAATATTTTAATTATTTGTCTAAAGTAATTCTACTGTAAAACGAAATGAAGTTAACGCAAAATAAAATAAAATTTAAAAAAAAAATGAATGATTTATTAGAAGATGAAGACATTTAAAGAGAAGTAGAAAGAAACCCTGAAAATGAGCTAGCTAATAAAATTAATAAATACATAGATAAATTACAAAAATGAGGTAAGCTGCTCCCAGATTAGAAATTACATTATGACATAATTATTATTATTAATGAACAAAATTTTTTTACGTATTAGTTGAAAGATAGATAAAAATAATACAAGAAAACTGGAACATTATTAAAGATTATACAAAAATTAAAAATAAACTTCTATACATATCGAGTGAATAAAATTAGGCGTTATGAGTAATTATTTTTAATTGAATAGTAATTTTTATAAACTATTGGAAGGGCAAGATTATCTAGCTATGCTAATAGGAAAAGATTATCTGAATTAAGTGGATGCTGTTAAAATAAAATAATCGCAGAGCAAATTGAAAAACTGGACGAAAAACCAATGATAGTCTCAAAATATGTAGATGATTGATTTATATAAATACATAGGGTTGTTAAATTTTCTAAATAATATACATGAAAAATTAAATTTACAACTAAATTTCCCACAGTTAAGGTTATGAGATATTTGGATATGTACACCACTTTTGACAATAATAAAAATACTACGAAATGGACCAAAAAACAAAAATGTAGTGATGCAATATTAAATTATTATAATTATCCAATATATCAATAATCATATACACCGAAAATGAATTTAACAAAGGAATAAGTTTAACCTATAAATGTTACATTAAAAAAAAAAAAACTATACCGCTTGGATTCAGTACTTGTAAGGAACGTACTGTTTCTAAGCCAACGGTTGAGCAAGAAGGTGATTTGACCGAGATCACGCTCAACCACCAGATATTTCGCCAAATAAGGGTACCCACTTTTTAGAGGCTGGATGAGCCCCAGGAGGTTCTCCCGATCCTACAGGATCGATTCAAGGCTGATAACAGAATAAATAATTATCTGCCACATAGATGTTATATTAAAGATATTATAAATAATATTTACCACGTTTTTTATTAAATTTTTTATTCATACAAACTGATAAATAATTTATAGTTTACAAGCATAAATAAATACGAAATTTCGAATAACAACAAAAAAAACATTTTGAAGAAATGTGCCAAAGAACAAACATAAAAATTGATCTAGTGGTCGTTTGAAAAATTTGTCATTACGGATTATTTGCAAATTATAAATGATCACAATAAAGAAAAAATAATCAAAATTAAATAATTAAAAAACAAATTACAATAAATTTGATTAATTAAAATGCATTCCCAGAATAACTAACTAAATTAAAAGATCATTTAATAATTATGGCCTTAACTAAATAAAATTAGGAATGTAAAATAATTATAAATTAAATAAGCGAATAACAGATATTTAAGATAAAATATAAATTAGTAATAGACAAAATAAGATTTATAAAATTGATTGGAAACAAAGCACAAACAAATTTTATGTATCAATAAATTTAAAATAAGAATTGATAGACATATGAATAATTATTAAAACACATACAAATGTAAGAGCACTGACCAAACATGCAACCAAAAATAATTATAATTTTGAATTTAACTAAGCTAAATTTTTTAATATAGTCGAAAATAATAAAAAAGTAGATAAACTACAATTTAAATTGGTATTAAGCCCACGCTACACGATGAAAGGAACATTTGTCCGAATGTTCATATCATCGTGTAGCGGGGGCTTAATACCAATTTAGGATGGTGTCAGTATCTAATTTTTTTTTTCAGATTGGACTACTTCTATATCCTCCATTCTGACCCTTTGAAAGGCCTTTTACAGATTCACGAAGCTGATAGAATGTTCTTTCCCTTTCTTAGTGGGCTTCTCTATGATCTATCTCAAAGTAAAAATTAGGTCCTGTATGCTCCTAGAGTTTCTGAATCCATACTGCTCCCCTCCAATCAGGTAGTCAACAACACTGCTTATTCTTGCTTCAAGAAGTATTGAGTAGTGCTTTCTTGGCACACTGTCTGGATGGTTATTCTCCAGTGTTCTCCTTTCTTGTAAATGAGCAATCTCACAATCCTTTGCCTATCTCATATCATTCCTATCTCCTTGAAATTGTAACATCGTCCCTTCCTATTTATTTATATATATGTACACATGCACACAAAAACACACTCACATATATAAATTATGCCACTATCTGAAAAAAATATTATGAATTAAACCATTGAATTGAAAACATGAATTGTTCAAAACAGCAATTTTCAAATTCTCGAAGACCGAAGAACTTGACTAGCAAACATTTTGATGGGTATTTTTGTAGTGCTTATTTGTAATATTTTATTTTATTTTTCTACTTACTTTTTTTTAATCCTGTTATCTGTTTCTACACAGTTTTCTTATTTTATTTTTTTGATTTTTTTTTTACTTTAATGATCTTGCTCATTTATTAATTTATTTTGGTATGCTTTTATGCAAAGGGTATGTACATATTTTTTATTTCACCTACTTCGAAGTAATTATGGAAGAGAGAAAATAACTTTTCTATAACTTATGCTGTTGAAAGATCCTGAGTTGTGATGGAAGAGATTTTTGAGAATCACTTAATACATATTTAGATGAAGAATGATAATGCTACATTCATAACCTTCTTTTTTATTTTTTTTATTTATTTCCCCTACCTGTCCATATTTGGTATACGGGGTTTCGGCAGATGTGGGGTGTTACGCATGGCATGTACATTCCACAGTCGCCAATAAAACTCAGCTTTATTTATTTTTTTAAACTATTTATTTATTATTCTCATACATAATTTAAGGGTATCTTTAATCATGGGAACAATATTTGGATAATCTATGGTGCAGCCCGGTGCGCGGCTGCACACCGTTTACTGATGGGGCTGCACCTTTGTGCCCTTACTTCCTGATTCGTGTAGTCAAGGCTGGTTTTGGCTTGCCATCCTGAGCCTCTTTTTTGCACTGCTTAGTGCTGCCACTAGACTTCAGTTTCCTCCTCAGGCTGTCTCAGCGGCGCCAGCCACCTCATCTTCGGGTGGACGGTTCCCAGAGTGGAATTTGTGGGAGCCATGACCTCTCTCCACTTCTCTGTATATTCCATGAAGAAGAGGTAGTTTCCCTCCTCTGGAAAGCGGCCTCGTCAAAGGTGTACAGAATATTACTGCGTGCTCAGCTGTATCAGGCATACCGTAGGTTGGGCACCTGGGAACGATATTCTAGCCATGCTTCCGCAACTTCTCAGAATCTGTAAGGTCCAGTAATCGGGATGGACCCACTTCGCGAACAGTCTGGAATAGACGATAGGAAAAAACTTCTTAAGGATTGCACCCTTTTCATATGTGACCCACCGTTTTTTTTCAAATCGGTACTTTTTCAGTTGTACCCTTTTCTTTTTTAATGTGCGAAGTCGAGAGTAATATTTTTTGTTATATGTTCAACACCCTAATAACACAAGAAAAAGGCAAAATAATCGAAATAGTTTTTTCGTTGTTGTTCAATGCTAGTTACTATTAAGTAATGTTTTAGTTGATTTTTACCTTTTCTTTTTTCGTGATGGCTTTCCGGGACGGTTCTTTAGTTCCCACTTTTCTTGGTGATTCTTTTTCAACTTCATAAGTCAATGGCACCCCATCGAGTTGATGAAGTTTAGGAGATAGTATTTTTATTATTTCTTTGTAGCTTACAACAGTCTGCAAAAACATAGTATATGTTTTAGTTCATCCGTCAACCAAAATATAGTACATTTAGTTAGTATGGAATCGGGACTTGGTTGTTTTGATTAAATTCCATCACATATCTATCTTTTTTATTATTAGAAAGGCTTATACAAGTTGATTATATAAAAACATACAATTTCTCAGTTCAACACATTTATTTTATAACTTCATTTATTTTGTACACCGCCAGTTTTTATTTTATAAGCGAGATCCAAGCATTTATTTTGTGTTATGAATTAATAGTGGGTGTAAACAAATTTTAGATGATGCAGAAATGTTTTCAAACAATTGTATACCATTATAATATATTTAATTAATCCGTTATAAAACCGAAAATATCCGTTAAGGGCCTAGGATATTGGGAAATGTTATTGTTTTCCTGTTTTAAGCTGATAGTACTTGCGATTGTAATTAATCTAAAGAGTGTTCTTAAAATGCTTTTATAAAAAATAATTTTTTTTCGAATTTAGAATCATTATAATTTTATTGTCTACTTTGAAAATAACTTAGTAATATTTCTGTTTAATAATTTATTAATATTAAAATCAATATTTAATTTATTCATTTAATTATTAGAATTTATCAATTTATTGTAAATATTTTAATTGCTACCAATGTCATATCAAAATTGATTTTGAGATGAGTTAAAAGATATGGGATCGTTTCCTGGAAAATTACTTTAGCAAAGAGTAAACAGAAATTATCTCCATACATTTATTCCAGAATATACACTTTCATTGTTTATTTGTCATTTCTCCAAAATTAATTTATAAAAAAAAATAATTTATTAGTAACAAAAAAAAAAATGTGTCAATCCATGAAAAAAGTAAAATAAAATGTCTTCCTCTAAAATTAAAAAAAATGTCTTGTGTCTATTATGTGTGCTGTGCATTTTATAATAATCAAAATTACGAAACTTACCCTTATAATTTAGACTTCCTTCAGTTGGATCCCACAATCCATTGTTTAATTTAGTTTTCATAGAATCAGGATTAGTTATATCATAAAGTGAGTATGATAAAGGTGAAACAGGAATGAAGAAAGATGTTCACTGGCTCTAAGATCTTTAATGCCTTTCCTTTTTACAATCTCTCCATGTTACGCAAGGATGGGGTGTGGGAGTGAAAAACTATCTTTAATAGTATGATACCTATAGCAGGGTTTGGCCTTAAACAGACCAACTTCAGTTGGTCTCACTGACACACAACCACCACATCAACACTAGGTAACTCCCATAGGAGATCCTGACACCAAGTGTGTTAAATTTTTTGTTTAACTATTATAACAAAAAAATTGTTCAAAACGTTTTGGACGCCCAGACCTTTCCATATCAAATAGCGGTTCCTTTCCTTCTTATCTCTTCCCTCCCAAACAGTTATCATCCCTAATAAAACTCATTCCTCCTCCCTTCTCCTACCACATGATATTCCTCAGTGTTCTTCACTCTCGCCAACTCTCTTCTCTGTTTCAATTTACGATTACTCTCATTCCATTAACCACTCACAATACCACTTATATGCCCCCTCTCTCCTCTCCCACGATAGTCTCTACATTTACCAATCTTTTCATTCTACGAGATGCTTGTGGTGATCCGAAAGCTACAAGAAGATATTGTTAGAATCAACGCATGGACAGTAAACTATGATATGAGACTGGATGTAGAAAAAACCCCATATTTCCCAAATTACCCGAAAATCCATTGCTAACGTATCCTCAAACAGTTCCTAATATATCGCGAGCCCTCTAAAACACGCCAGCTCCTAATATCCTTCCTCATCTCCCCCAACTTTGATGATGGCTTCCTTGTGAATGCTGTACTGCCTGATAGGCATGGGACGAGACTGAATTGTTTCATTAGATTCATCTTCGGGGATATCCAGGCGTTCCCTTGCCTCCAATTAGTGTGCCGATTTAAAGCGGCTTCACCCTGTTTTCCGACGGCAATACCACCTTGGTGCCTATCTTTTCCGATCCTTTAGAACCAAAAAAACCTCCCTACATTCTTAATCTGTTTATCCCATGTTCCTCGGTCCACTCTTTAAACACAAGATCCCAGTTCACAAATCTATATATTCCTTCTCATTGATTTGTCTCCTTCAGAAAATCCTTCATCATTCGTGCTACCTTGTTTTGGGATTCCTTACCCAAACTTCGTAAAACCTCATATCCTTAACTTCATTCAAGCAACAATTATTTCTTTAGTTCCTAAACTGTCAATCTTTCGTATTTATGTAAGAAGTTATCGCTTGGTTGTTCTAAGCGGAGTAGATGTCCCAGAATAAAATTTTTTTTTCATTCATTAATTTTCAAATTCTTTAAAAGATTTTACAGGTGAGTAAAGAATATCCCGACAGTGTAGTATGGAAGGACTTCCGGTATTATCTATGGTTCGTGCACACTCCTAATTAAGGATACTGCGCAAGCCTAGGAATGTTGTATATAAAAGCGGTAACTAACCGATAGAGGATTTCCTTTAAGACAGATGCATTCAAGATAAGGACATTGACGAATTATCTCAGCGACTTTAAAGAAACTTGAGAAATCATTATCATTGAGATCTAATACACATAGCTTGTCTAAGAACGGTAGTCCTTCTATTACGCTTTCTGGAAAAAAAAGAAGAAATAAAAATCAAAAGCAAATCAATAATGATGACCTAACAAATTATTCAGATTTATTTCTACCGGTTAGATATATTTTAAAAATTACTTATGCTACAAATTGAAGGTAGACAGAGCATCTTTATTAATTACAATTTCCAAATTGTCAGAAGGCTATAATTAATATATTTACAAACTTATGCTACGAAAAAATAGATACTATAAGATCCCGTTTTGGTCCGATTCCCAAATAATTCTTTGAAAAACTATTATGTGGTTTTACATAACTAATCTCATAATTGTCGCTGTCAAAAGAAAACAGTTTTCGTTAGGAAGCGAACTAAGAAAAAAAAACTTTTATTTAATAAACTTTAATATCCAAACCCTTCTTCTTATAGCTATGATAGCCTGTCCTGCTTAATTAGCAGTTTTCTTTGCAGTTTAAATTGAATATCTAAGGATTTATGTTAATGAATGGGAACCATAAAACTTTCATAAAATCTTCAAAACTCCTTTTCATAGGACAAATAAAATTATCTAAATAGATCTTAATGTTGCCGACGGTCCGGCGTATATATTTAATCATTTATTGTAACATCAATTAGTCCGAAATTTGTCCACCAATTTGTTTCCCTTTAACCTCAAAACGTCTAATAAGAACATGGCTCCAAGACCTTGAACAGAACGCTCATTGGAAATGTTTGAGTAGTTGTTATATCGTATTATCCTTAATCGGTACAATTATTTATATTGTAAGTAGCGTAAAGTTTATTAAACTCTAGTTTCAATAGACACAAAGTATAATAGACATGAAGTATTATCATCAGATTCATTCCTCATTTTATTTCCTGGTAAATTAAAGCCAGCTCTACACGATGTTATGAACATTAGATCAAATGTTCGTCAAATGACTTCGTCAGATGTTAACCCACGAACGAAATACAAACTTCGACATTCGGCCATACGATGGGTCGAACTATCAAGCCAACGTTGAAAGGTGTTCATAGAATCGTCGAAGATAAGCCGGCTTAGCTCTGTGAACACGCCTTCTATAAGAGCTGAAACATGCTCCATGATACCGATACAGACTTCTCATCCAATTTAGTCCTTTCTTTCCGAAGCATGCTTTTACTCATTCCTCCAAGTTTTTTTCTGGTTTTTTTTTCAGATGTTGTATTTTTCATTAAATATGATCAGAGGCATCAAGAAATAGATAGTTAGCCGTATATATATCCCAAATAAGATCTTCAAGAGATGATTGATTGAAACAAACAGAAGAGAGCGCAAGCTAAGCCTCTGTTTTATCCCTAGTTAGTGTTTAGATTAGTTGGAGTAACAAAGATGTCTTCACCGTACTAACTAGGCTCACGAATTTAAATTTTATCAAAGGTTAAGTGCAATCCAGAAAACAGTCAGCTCTTTGCCTTTTGCATTAATTTTTACATTCTTAATTGGAAGATAAGATCTTTGTTGCTCCTGTTTTCTTAAAACTACATTGCTTCCCCTTGAGTAGTTCTAAATCACTTTTCTAGAATGGATTACCAATTAATTAGGATGCTTAGAGACATCCCAGATGATTCCGCCATTATCTGTTCTAGCGTTTTTTAAATAAAGGGATTTTATCCATCTAAATCCTCATGAACAGTCTTCTTTTTCCACACCAAGTTTAGCTGGTGATGCGGCACTCTTCTCCCTCTTTCTGCACTTATTTTACCATTTCCAAGTTATATCATCTTATCCTGCTGCTTTCCCAAACTGTATTTCACCTAAGGCTCCTTAAATTCCATTTTTGACAATGCAATCGTTCTCCTTTTCCTAGGACAGCATGATATTTCTACGAATATCCTCTTATATACCTATATACCTATAGGATATACTATACCTTCAAGTAGCTCTATTAATTAGGAATAGAGGTGAAGTAAAATATGAAATAAATAAAAATAAAATAAAACATACATTTAGTCTCTATTTGTGGTTCATTCTATATTGAATGAGAGAGGAGGGAGGGACGAAATAAATTAGAACAAAAATATTAAAACCAATCTACTTACCATCTGAAAAGCAGTTTGAACTAAGCCCCAGATAGATTAGCCGAGGAGCTATTTCGTACTCAATTTTTATTTCGGAAATGAGATTATTATTGAGTTCCAAGACTCGTAATGAAGCTGGTAGGCAGTCAAACCGCAATACTTCGATTACATTTCCACTCAATACTAGAACTTGTAGGGTGTTCAGCCGAATTAGATTCTTATCAAAACTTCCAATCTAAAAATATTCAAACAAAACGTTTGTTGAGAATACATTTTGCTTTGTCATAACTTCGTTACATATTTCTATTTTCACATTTTTCACTTCGTTACATATTTCTATTTTCAGCGATGTAAAATGGGGCTATATTTAGATCTTTCCTATTGAATGAAACTTTTAAAGTAGTGTCTAATATTCTATAGATCGAGCGTTGTGTCATATTTTTTTGTGTAGATTACGAATACCATAATCGGGAAATCGAAATCGGTAGCTTTATTATGGTTCTAGCCATTTTTCATTTTTCAGGAAATGTGCATTTCATAAAAAAAAGTTTCAACTAAAGATCAGTTCAACTAAGTTTTGAAACTAAAGATAACGGCCAAGCCTGTGAAATTTTCGGTATTAAAAAAACTCTGCTGTGGGATTTCTTTTTCTAGAAATATACATTTTATCGAAAAAGTTTCAAATAAATGTTGTTTTACTTAAAATTGAAAAAGTCACAGCTACATTTTAAGCTAAAACTTATGATAACGGACCTACGGATCATCAAACCTGAGAAATTTTCGGTATTTCAAGAAGAAACTAACTGTAAGAGGGATTTCTTTTTTGTCGGATGCATTTTACCAAAAAAAAAACGTACAAATAAAAGTTATTCAACTTACGATTACCTATAACAAAGGTTCAGTTACATTTCCAACTAACGATAACCGCCGTACGGAGCGTCAAACCTGTGAAATTGTCGGTTTTTGGAAGGAAAACCTGATTATCACGAAATTTACTACACTCTACTAAATTAACACACTTATTTAAATGGAAGAAGTGGTAGAAAAAAAACGAAAGTGTGAGACAATCACGGACGTCGGGTAGGTTTTGTCACATTTCGTTCGACCACACTATCGCCATGAGCAGAAACGCAAGCCAAGAGTCTTAGCATAATGCATATATGCATATATATGTATACAAAATGCATATTTCCTGATTACTATCTAGTATCGTAGGTGTATGTCAATTCAAAGTTACTACCAATTATTGCAGAGTGATTTAAATTCGGTTATGTATAGGCCAAAAAATAATAAATTGTTCTATAATGTAAATAAATGTTTCGTAATGTCCTATTCAAGAACAAAGAATGTTTTAGTAATTAATTATTTAATTGAAAGAAAAGCTTTGCATAGGTCAAATGAAATAAAAGATTTGGGAGTAGTATTTGACGAAAGACTTACCTTTAATAGTCACATTGAAATGAGTTATTTAAATTATTTCTCTACTTTCGGTTACATAAAAAGACGTTGCACAAAGTTCAGTGTTCCATCTACTTTGATAACTATATCTCATTAATTAGATCAAAAATTAAATATTGCTGTTTGATTTGATAACCGTATTAAAAAAAAGGTAGAGAATTGATTTAAAAACTTCAACAAAGATTTTTAAAGTTTGTTTATTAAAGTCAGTTGGAATACATCATACAATGATATACAACATAAATTCTACGTCCATCATTCACTGACACAGAGATGTGAAATATGGATTTTCGTTTAATTTAATTATTCCAGCTCATTATTGACCGTAAAGAGTCCTTAAGTATACTCAATTTTAGATTCGGCAGTTATATATATTCGGTATATGTTAAACTATATTACAGTAGAATCTCGATAATTCATATCCCGGTAATTCGCGTATTCCGATAATTCGAATGGACTTTCTTGTCTCTTGAAAATTCCCCTTAATTTCATATAAAAACCCTACAATCCGGTCTCATCGATAATTCGTATTTATTTTCGTCTTACATGTAATGTAAAAGTCTTATAATTCGAATTTCCACATAAAAATCTGATTAACTCTTCATCTTTTTTAGAGCAGAGGTGAGTGAGTGAGAGAGGAATCGTTTCTATTAATTTCGGTCGGTTTACTCTTTTTTTTTCTATTCACTCACTCTCACTCTCACTTTCCTGGGAAGGCGCTACAATCCTCGAGGGACCAAGGCCTCCGCCAACAGTCTACTCCAGGAATCACAATTCTGCGGCGCACCTCTCCAATTTTGAACTCCCAGCTAGGTCCGAGCATCTTCTGACACACCATCCTTCCATCTCAGCTTCGGTCTTCCTCGCTTCCTTACAGCGAAAACCCTTTCGTCCAACGTTCTTTGGGGGATTTGGTGGGAGGCCATCCCCACCAATGGAAGATGTCCCCATGTTCTGCCCATCGAAGACGTCCGATGTTCATGGAACGCACCAGGTCTAGGTCGTTGAATAAGAGCATTAGCTTAGCATTTTTTCGTCTCCTCCAAGTAGACACCACTCGATCATACACGGCTCCGAAGATTCTACGAAGGATCTTCCTCTCGAACTGAAGGAGTTCATCTTCCTATGCTATCGGCAGAGTCCAGCATTCAGATCCATAAGCCAGAATTGGCTTAATTAGTGTTTTGTAGAACCTTGCCTTTGTTGTTCTGGAAAGGGTCTTACATCTCATTTGCCCAAGGAGACCAAAATAACACTTATTGGCGGCATTTATTCGGCGTCTAATTTCGTGTTTTACATCATTTTCAGCGCACACCTGTGACCCAAGGTAGATGAAACTACTCATGTTCTCGAAGACGTGCCCGTTGATATTGACATGGCCTTGGCTAGCTTCAGCATTTGTCTGCATATATTTGTTCTTCAGCTCATTTACCACCAGATCCAGCTTAGTTGTTTTTTTTAGCTTTTCGTCTCTTTTACAAAACAATTGTAAAAAAGCTGTAACCATATTGTTAGCCACCAACATGGATTGATCTGAAAAAATAAATTCGCTCATAATTGGCAAATCCGCGAAAGCAAGGTTTTTAAAAAACAAAATCGTTACCGACAGTCTATCGTGCACGTACCATAAGCGAAATTTTCAACGAATTGGCACAAATATGGAATAAAAAGCAGCGAAAATTGTTAACTGCTTATTGATAATTGTACAGCTCACAACAGTATCACATCACTCAACGATGTTAATGTTCTGTTTTCGCCTCCCAACACCATCTCTAAACTGCAGTCTCTAGTCTTGGCCATAATTGAACGATTTAAAACATTTAACGCTAGGAAGTAACTCTTAGAAAGCATCGAGGACGGAAGTCACCTACCTGAAAATTAAGAAACTTCCTTAACTTTTCGAGATTTCCCATATTTTTACGTGTCTAGAATCCTAATTGACGAGAAATTTTGACTCCGTATGAAAAGGAAGAATAAAGATGAAGAAGAAGAAATTGATGTGTCGACGATTAGTTCTGAAATGGCGAAATAATACATCTACAACGTGTGTCATTTCTTAGCAAAATCGGATGTTTGCGTAAACGTATTTTCTGCACTGAACATCCGATAACACCCGTCCTCAAGGATTTCACCAAAAGAAAATAACCGATTTTTTTTTCAAATCTGATATTTTAAGGTTTTGTTGATCTACCTATATCGTTTGCATGTCCATTCATATTAATTTTGTTATTTCATATTTTTTGCCACCGATTATTGGAAATCTCGATAATTTGAATCTCTCAATAATTCATATTTAACTTTCGAACCCTGAACTATACGAATTATGGAGATTTTACTGTATTTTATTTTAAGCAACAATTTCCTTTATTCGGTAAAGATGTTTTCCTCGGTGCGACTACCACGACTAACGTTCAACGACTCAGTCGTTAGAGACGTTCGCAGAGCACTATTAGCCTGTATTTCATAGGAGCTTTTTCCTCTGTGCGACTGACTACTGAGTCTATAGTCGTTGAGTGAAGGGTAAATAAAATAGACAGTGCATTATGCAATATTGTTTTATTTATGTATATTATATTCGTAGATTGCTATAATTTTAAAGATTTTTGTCCAAAACTTATTAATAGTAATGCATTAAATTGATAAATAATGTGTAGTTAATTTTTTTTAACAAAATCAAATGACAAGAACTTCTTATGCAAAAATTAAATAGTTTTAATAAAAAATGGTTTTTATGGTTTTTTAACGACTGTGTGGAATATGATTTAATTCCACCAAATGAAGATAATTAATATAAATAGTGTTTTTTACAATTTTAATAAATAATATTTGTATGAGTTTTTTTAAATTTGTGAAAGTGATTAAATTAATATGCAATAATTTTTGTTTATAGATGACAGGTTTGAAAATTAGTAAAATGGGCCGAAACTTTGCCTAATATATAATTTAATAAACAACAAAGTAAAGAAATGAAGTTTAAAAAAAAGTAATTTATAAACTTACTGGTTTTCCTCCTGTTCATCCTCATCCTAAGCGAAACAAAATATAATAAAACCTTCTGAGTCCTGCTGCGATAACCCCGCGGATGCAGGCGCAGTAGCTCGAATTACCGATGCGACATACCGAATGTTATCGCAGCCCGTCGCTGAGTGAACGCATTCAAATATCGTAGTTTAAATAAAATATCTTCCCGAATCGTCCCAAGCGATAGTATCGCGCCTATCTGCAGGAGCTTTAAGATATTGTATTTATAATATAGATATTCCTGTGCGCATATAATTAAGATATTGTTTTTATAACATCGATATTTCTCTGCCGATATCATTAAAACATAATTGTTATAATACCGATATTGCGCTTCCGTTATCATTATGATATTGTTATTATTATGATCATTTACAGTAGAATTTACATAATAATAAATAAGATTTAAATAATTTCTTAATGTCCTTCCAATTCGTCTAGTTTTTTTTTTGCTATTTGATAAAAGAATCAACAATATTTTGAAATATCGATATTTGTCTGCCGATATAACCAAAATATTGCTTTTATCAACTTCATTTCCAGCAGGATTTAAACATTAAGAAACAGGTTATCTCCTGATTTTCCTCCAAAGGGTAAGAAATTATTACTGTTATTAGGTAAAAAAAAATAAAACTTTTCGCTATTCGTCCTCTCAAAAGCCCATTTACAATGGATTTTGTTAAGTCAAAATAAAATTTATCAAAGGGAAATGTATTTTACAAAGGTGCAATTGGAACGTAATCACTTTGAGCATTTTGTAGTGAACGCTACCTATTCAATTAAAAACGAGACTTACTTAAAAATACACAATTATGAAACTTCCTGCTTTTCTGTATGGAATTCGACCATGGATCTGCCTTAGGGCAACTATTTGTTGCCCTTAAGGTCTACTATCATTTTTCCGCCTAAATATTTGCTCTGACCCGTAGGTTACTCTGTGTATACATAGTTCTGCTTCTATATGGTTTACAGTTCTACTGTATATAGTTCAGAAGCAAAAGGTTTTTTCCCAAAAGTCAGTAATTACAGCTAAACTATTAACTGTCTAGTCATTGTAGTGGTCTCATTCAGTCCAGAAACAAAAAACGCTGCCAATCATTATACCATGGTTTATTATCTAGTCAGTCCATTCACAGGACTTTCCATATCGCTTTACAATTCAGATAATTAAATTATCATTCAAATGAGCATTTGGAATGTTTCGAGAATGTTTCGGAACGGAGCATGTGTAGAATAAATTGTAAAGTATATCTACCAAGTTCAGCAAAGAAATACAGCAATTGGCACCTACGGAGCATAAATTTGGAGTTTGTCCCAAGATGATCGCCGTGAGAGTGCCGAACTGAGAGTGTTAAGAAGGTACTTTGTCAAAACAAGTAGGCTGAGATGGTTCGGACATGTAATCAGAGGGTCGAATGGACTTCAGAGAGAAAAGAAAAAGGAAAGACCAAGAAGCTGAAGGAAGTGGATAAATAATCCAAGGAAGGATGAAGTAGAGAGATATGAAGAAGCCAGAAGCCTGAAAATGATGAATAAGGAGGCCTACTGCCACGCTGACTTGTAGCTTGTAACGTTGAATTAGTCTACAAAGTTCATTATGCTAGATTTCAGCTAATACTGATCCGATTAAAATGATTTTTTATTCCTAGAACACCAATAAATTTAATATATATATATATATATATATATATATATATATATATATATATATATATATATATATATATATATTATATTGTAGGGAATATTTTCACCTTTCGATTGATTATAACAAAAAACAAATAAAAAATTTTGGAAGGACGAATTATTTTTTTATTCGATATTTTGATTCTACGTATCTTGAAGCGTAAAACCTCAAATTTTTAGAGAGAGTTAAAAAAAAAAAAATCTTGGCCGATCACAAAGGTCTATTACTGAAAATTATGAACCAAAAACTATAAAAAATGATACCTTATTACATTAAATTCGTCCAAATTATTTTGCGAAAATCCCGCCCCTATTTCGTCTCTCCAGAGAGGGTTTTCCCTCATAAATTTGAGCTGACTCTGCAGATTCATACTGCTGAAACGAAGTTATAACAAAAGTTTCATGATATACAAATTTCATTGTTTATTTGATAAATTTTGGCTTATTTTTGCGGAACTACAAGTGGCAAATCATCTATCACTGAGGCAGCCTACGAAGACGAAAGGGTCAAGGACAGTTATGAGTTGAAACCGCCAATCAAGTTGGAAAATCAAGTAAGATGTTTATTTATTGAAAATAGTTGTATTTTCTTTTAATAACTTTAGTAATTTTTAATGTATAATTTGTTGAAGAGAATGCATTCCAAAATGAACAAATTTTTAATATATCCAATATTAAATGCACTGTATTGTGCCATTGTATATATTATTGGTGTACAGAGTAGGCAAAAAATAAAGTTAAATAACAATACAAACATTTCTATTTTCTTTTTTTTTTTAAACTTAAAACTACCTAAACTGGAATCAAATGATTCAATTTTTCTTTGTCACTATTATAAATAGCCATGTTCATTATATTATAATTGGACATTTTGAAGAAATTACCAAGTAAAACCAAGTAATATATAAAATGTTCTTTTTGTTACATTGTTCCCAAGCTGCGTATGTCAATATTCTCAATGATTTAGTTATATTGCCAGAAAATTAATAAACTTGAGCCAGATTATCTACAAATCGGTCAATATAACTCATTATATCTCACCAAAGTTAGATTACGAAATGCTACTTGATTCTGATATTTTTATCGCTGTATCTGATTTTTTTCATTATAAAAGATATCTAAAAACTATTTAGTAATTAAAAAAAAATATATTAAGATCTGGCTGATTCAAAAATTCTAAATAATAAATCCTTCTATGATGCAAAGTTACTCAACTTTGCATATATATATAATAATATTTTCTAATTCTATTTCTATGTTAAGTTTTTAATATTATTATTAAAAGTAACACTGAATGAAATATGCTATTAAAATAAATTATTAACTACTTAATAAGGTTAAGATGGTATTAGTTTATATTTCAATTCGAAGACATCTTAAGAAATAAATAGAAAACACCAGTATTTTTAAATATAAAATTTATTACTTTTATTTTTAACTGTGGTATTATTTTTTTCTTTTCAAATTGACAGTTGTATTAAATCCAGTCAATAGGAACATAATTCAGTATAAATCTCCTGCGCTACAGTATTCATTTCATGAGAACAGTTTTGTTTCGAGCGCCTGATAAACTCTGATGGCATATAATCGAACAGAAGAAGGTTGAACATAATCGACAGTCGTTAACGATTATGAGTCGTGTTTTGTTGTGAGAGACCACTTCCTTTATATCAGATTTGGGCAAAATTTATTAAAAGTATTAGATGAAAAATTAAATGAAATTATCCATTATTGATGTGTCGAATAAAAATAACTGCATCATTTGTTATTCAATAAAAATAAAAATTTATCCGTCATCTCTTATCTTATGTATAATTAGATACTTGTTGGAATAAAAATGTATTCAACGGATAAACATTATTCGAATGAAAATTCATTGGACCCATAAATATTATCTGATAAGTTATAAATAAATAAATAAATATCATTCTAAACGTTATTCCATTTACATATAAATTAATTAATAGTTGAATTTGAAAAATCATTGATGGCATATCTAATCTTAAAATACTGTGACGTATTGTAATACCTGCGACAAGGAACCATATTTCAGTTTGTATTGTTTTTATAAGTTCCATCAAGATTTATAAATTTATTGCATAACGTAATGTTAAAAATGTATTTTAAATAAATGTAGATACATTCGTTTGTAGTGGCAATCCAGTAGTTATCGGTTTATTATTTTCAATAATGAACCTTTGTAAAAACTTTTTTTTAGACCATTCCCTCCTCAACATTTGAGGTTTTACGTTTCAAGATACTTGGAATCCATATATCGATTAAAAATTTCCGTTCGTCGGCCGTCCGCAGTTTTTCTTGAGGACTACTGGACAGATTTTCTTGAGATTTGGATCAAAGTCACTGGTCACCGCAGGACAATTATCGAAAATTTGCTGCAAAAACGGTAGACCAGGTATTGGAAATTTTGTCGCATGTAATTAACAACTGCCACTGTAAGAGATTATTTGCCACTCTCTCGAAGAATTTTATCATCTGCTCCAGAAAACGAAGAAGCCATAATGAGCATGGTCTCTCATAACTAGGGTTGCATTTTTATTTTTAACATATTTTTACCCAAGCAAAATTTTTATTTTAAAATTCTCCTTGACAAAAATCCGTTTCAAGCAATTTAAAACGGATAGGGAGGGGGCAGCTATGCAGCTGGTGTCTACAGTAAAGAAGATATTTTTGAAGAAATACACTCTGACTTAAATTTACTCTCTGGACCAGTCTTAACGAGATAAAATAGCTGGACTGAGGCGGCGGAATACTATTGTACCAACTTTGAAAATATAAATATACAGGGCATTAAATCAAGGGTTAGTCCCGGTTCTGCCGCCATTGAATAAGCCTGCCTGTTATTTAATTCATTAGTTCTAAAGGAAGATTTGGCAAATATGATTGCAAATTTATCTTTCTTGTCCAAGACAATAACAAGATTAGAGACCAAATGTTTTGCTCTTACTGAAAATTTGAACTTGATTTACGAAACCATTGATAGGCTACGTGATCTACCATGGAGAGAAGGGTAGTCCATAAGAAAGAAGATTGAAGATGAAACAAAAAAAAAATCCAGACTTACGTAATGCAGAGTACAGCTGATGTTCGCCAGGGCTAAAAGAAACACGAGGCGGGAGAACCCACCGATTTAAATTCCCTCATTTATGTTTTATCCCATCACCTCAGGTGACGTGAAAAAACCCAGCCGATACAAAACAATTCTGAGGGACAATCGACGGAAATAAATTTCTCTTCGAACATCTAAAAATGCCTAATTTGGGCCAATTTCACCTGAATTTGGTGAATACTCGATACCTGAGTAATTTTAAGTTGTTTTTTGTTTTTCTTCAGTTTTATTTCCTTTGCTACCCAATTTTTTTCCTTAATTTTAACATTTTTTTTCGTTGTTCCTAATGTGTTTTTTAAATCTATTTTATATATTGTAAAGTGCATGTATATAATATTTTATTGCTGCATTTATAATATTTTTTAATAAACATTTTTTTACATAATTCACATCTTTTAGATTTATTTTTAAATATTTCTGAAATAATAACAACATATTTTGAATTTTTTACCACATAAAAATCCTAATCCTACTCATAAGAAATAGCTAAAATCGTTAACGACTGATTATATTCTACCTTCTCCCGTACGACTATCCAAGCCGTGAGATAGTCGTTAACGACTCAACCGGGAGTAGAGGCGTTATGACAACGGTGCTCGACGATCGTTGTTGCCATATTAACCAATACAATATTGAGATAGTCGTACCGAGGAAAACACACCTTAAAACTCCAGAATCGTAATTCCAAAATGTTGAAGGTCTTGATTTTTAAAATTAGGCCCTAAAAATCTAGACGTCCGCTATGTTGGGGTCAAGATTTTGGAGTTTTACCAGTAAATCTAACAATAAACAATGTTTAATTTCCAAAAATTAATTAGTAGATAAGATTAATATACAATTAATATTAATAAATCTCATTTATAGATAAATTGATAATTATATAAAAGATGATTTTACTGAGATGCATATAAAATGAATTACATGGTTTTAGATGAATGTTTTGAGAATGCACAATGTAGTCGGAAGCGTTATAAGATAAATAAAATTGTTAGAAGTTTGAAGGTTTTATTATTTAAAAACTTCTACAAGACTAATAATATATGAAATATGGCTATAAATCTTCAAAATAAAAATATGTTATAACATATTTTTTTAAAAGTATAATCCTTTTCTATAATTTTTTTATAATGATTCGTGGCTAATAAAAATATTGTTTTATAAATAATAATAATTATATTATTTCATTACCTTCTTAACAGTTTAACATTATACTCATTTGATGCTCTTTTCTTTGCTTTTTTCATCCATTTTCTTTCGTTATATATCGATATATCGATATTTTTCTAGCGATTATCGGTGGATATCGATATTTGGTTTTGCGATATTGCAAATTATCGAATATCGATATTTTACTTTCGATGTTCCAACCCTAACTGTAAGTTAATGTTGAAGCATGTACAACGTTAATTTATAATTACGCGAAAGAATACAGATTTTTTTATTTTTATAACAAACCCCCTTTTGCGGCTATGTTAAATTAATGGATTAAATCCATTAATATGCCTGTAAAGTTCAGGTCCGGGGACCAATGCTTCCAAAATATTTGAGCTGAATTTTTAATAAGTTTTGTAAATTAGATCTTACATTGCTTATGTCCCTTTCAGGATAGGCTGTATGCACAGAACCTATGAGGAAGTGTCCGAGTGTTGATACTCACAGATGACAATCATAATCATCTGGTTTAGATGTCGCAGGAAAAAGAGGTCTAGAGTTCATTACCGCTTCAAAGTGTAATGACACATTTCAGGAGCGCCTTGGCAGATTTGAATCTTCCAAAGTGAGGAGCATTTGTACTTAACCAATTGCATTTGTACCAAAGTGGCATTGTACCTCTACATTAGTGATATGATGCTGAATCGCTGTTTGAGTAATTTTGTTTTCGTGCCAGTGGTACAGTTCCTTCAACTACCCAGCTGCCCCCAACGAAATTAGTACCCCAGTCGGAATAAACACCTGATAATATAAACCTCTCCTGGCTACAAAACTGCCAAAAACAACCAGAAACGCATCAGTAGTGAGTGTTGACTCAAACACTATATGGAAAGATTTGACCGCCACGGCTTGCTAATTGGTGCATTACGTCTAGTACTCTATTTGACATTAAACGGGCCGGCGAAATCATCCCCTAAAGCTGTAAACGGGCGACCTTGAGTTATCCGAGATATCGTAAGATGCCTCATGAAGGGATTATTTGGTTTAGCCTTCAGCTTGAAACAATGCAGACATGTCCGAATTAGTTTTCTTATGAGAAACCTAACTGCTAAGATGCAATATTTTCTCAAAAGGTGTGACAATAGAGCCTTAGAACCTAGATGAAAATATATCCGATGGACGTGATCGATGATAAGAGATGTAAGTTTGGCCTTAGGGCTACGTAATATTGGATGTTGGACCGGACAATTTTTCGGCCACACTAAAAAACTGAACTGAGTCTTCAAATATTGCCAACAGTTTGAAGTGAGCTGAAATGGTCTTATGATACTGAAAGTCATAATCTTGATGAAAGTTATGACAGAAAATTGAGAAACGGAATCAATAACCAAATAAATGACCCTGCCAATCTCTAATATGGGCAGTAGCCGTTCCCACTAATACAATATTCCCGTTAGGGGCTATTCCCAATAACCTAGGTGTGGAATTGGTTACAGGAATTGATTCAGTCTCGTGGATGCTTGAGGGTGTTTCTCTGGGAACCGAAGAGTCATGCATAAGAGAATGATACCACTTGTTATACAGAAAACAATCATAATTCGATGAACAAGTATAATGATTTCCCTTCAAACAGCTCAGTCATAATTTATTGGATTTAACAAATTCTATTTTTACTTTCCCTTACCTATATACGAAGTATATAGTAAGGGGAAGTATTGCGATCGTGAAAATTTTCGAATTCGAATTTTCGACGGATATACACGTTTTAAGGTCCCCTGAATGAACAAGTCTCGCAAAATGGTCTGTGTGTCTGTGAGTCTGTGAGTCTGTGTGTATGTGAACAGTCTAGATCAAAATCAAAAAGTTGTTCGATACTGAAATTACGTATTTAAGGGAGCTATATGGCTGTGATGTTACAGCAACATTTTCGTCAAAATCGACTAACCGGAAGTGCCACTTTATATAATCGATTTTACACTTTCTTACAATTTTCTCGAAAACGGCTCTAACGATTTTGATGAAACTTGTCTAAATTATTCTTCATAAATGCATTTAACTTTTCATTTATGCAGTAAATCACCGAAAAAATGCAGGGAAAAAAATTACAATGAAAAGAATATTTTATTTGCGCATAACTTAAAAAGCATGCATTTTATAGTAATTTATGTATAGAATTGTATGTAAGGTAATTAAATGATCTAAAAAACAATAAAAGAATTATCAAAATCGGACCAGTATTAGCAAAGATAAGCGCATCGGTGTAACCGGATGCAGCAATTATATCGGGGATTTGACAATTTTCTCGTAAACGACTCCAACGATTTTGACGAAACTTGCCTAATCTCTTCTCCTTAAAGGCCTTTAACTTTTTATTTATGTAGTATATCACCGAGGAAATGCAGCGAAAAAAGTTTTGATGAAAAGAATGTTTTATTTGCGCTTAACTTCAAAAGAATGCAATTTATATTAAATTATGTACAGAAGTGTATGAAAGATAATTAAATTTTCTAAAAAACATAAAAAAGAATCATCAAAATCGGACCAGTATTAGCAAAGTGGATAGCAAGCAAAATGGATAACCGAGCGCATCTGAAAGGAGACAGATGCGACCGAACCTTCTCCCACCAATCTGTTATAAACAACACTCTGTAATAAAGTAAATTAAGAATACAAAAGCGGAAATTAACTTAATAATTTCTACTTTTATATTATTTAATGGAAAGAAAATATTTCCATGAAAACTAAACCAAAACTTTTAAAATATACTTGCAACTTGACGAAGTTAAAATATATAGGTAGTATACAGAATAGTTTTACTAAAATTGTTTAAAAAACTGTTTTATTATGGGAGAAGATGTAAAGAAGTGAATGCTGCTGAGTTTATTTCAAGCATTGTTTATGCGAATTTTTTTAAATTATATTAAAAAGATAATTATTATAGGACGGTAAGGGAAAGTTGTGTGATGCGCGCACCGTACCAGATTTTTTGGTAAAGATTTGATACATAGGTTTGAATTCATAGCATCCGTATAGTCCTTTTTTCATTTCGATCAATAACGGATAACAGACAAATTTGGCTATGCTTATTTAGGGTATTTAATTTTCCGATCAAAAGATATAAGGACCTTGGGTTGGCTCGTGGGGTTTTGTGGTGTGTTGTCAATCCGTCGAATAGTCTTGAGGGATTCAGATAACTCCAGGATCTTGCATCGTTGTTAAACGAACTCTATTTATGAATTATACGTCGGAAAGTCAGTGGTCTGCTTTTCTTCAAATAGCTTGCGATTTTCTATGTTCAGTCTAATGATAGTTGCAATTTGAAGTAATTCGCTTCAACGGGAATTTTCAAATTAGCCATTGACGAGAAACTGACAGCCACAGATTGTAAAAAAGACCCATAAATAAGCAGGACTAGAACAAAATCGATATGGTATAAATGAACTCTTTTATCACTATTACTATTGTCTTTTTTTGTGACAGAATGTAATATTTCACAATTAAAACAGTTTATATACATGGGTAAAATGCGGTGCCTGATTTATGAATAATCACAATTGCACATTTATATCAGAGTTATTTATCAGTCATCTTTATTTAATTTAGTAGATATTTACTGAAATGAATATAATCATTTTATATTTGACAGTGTCTACCTCCAGCGATTTCGAGTTCCTTGAAGGAATTATAGAATAGCAATAAAAGGAACAGCTATTGAAGGAACAAGTGCAACCTATTCATTATTCAGCATGATGCTCACATTTTTATTTTATTTAATATATTTTTAAGTGTCAATTGGATTATTTTATTTTTTCTTATGTATTCAACTGGAAGCTCTTATTACAATCGCCTTTTGGCAGACCAATCTAACGAAAGATATACAACCAAAAATAAAATTAACAAATAATGGCAATTTATTTTTATAAAAGTATATCGGTTATTTTTATACCTGTGAATCGGCCAGCCTCAACATGTCTAGGTATCCAAGAAACGTTTTGAAATATATCACTTTATCACATTCAGTTCGAATGATTTTAAGAAGAAGGCTAAACATGTCGTCGACGAAGTTATTCATTGTCCCATACTCATAGTAAAGTTCTGAATCCGTTAGACTTTCCCTAAAAAATTAGATATTAATTTTGTAATGCTTTTTTAAACACCAATGAATATTTTCCAGTCGAGGTATGCTATTTCTATGCTCACCTCTGTATATCTGTATAACTATACATCTGACCACATATGTATATATGTATAATTATATACTCCTTTAAAAATAAGTATATATGCTGGAATGTTGCGTTAATTAGTTAATGCGCCCTGTAGTCGCTAGATAGCGATCATGTAGTTGCTGCGAATTGTTGTTAGAGAGAGCTAGCATCGCCTCATCCCCTCCACTACAGAACATAAAATAGAGTAGAAGCGGCATCCCAAGGAGGAAGCAATTCAGCTCATGCAACCAAGCAGGATGGAATTCAGCTCATCCCCATTCCGATACCCCCTTCCTTCGTCACTCGATTCCCGATATTCTCTTGCTTTGTTGCCTTAAATTTGTTATTAGACTCATTTATGTGGCAGACATGTTTTATTGTATTCATTCATCTACTATACCTTGCTGCGTCGCATTTGGCTATAGCACCAAAAAATGACAAGACAATTCCTCATCCTATTACACTTCACCTGTAAGATAATTTATTTATTTTAATATATTAGATATTAATTCTACTCTTAAATGTTTTAATATCACCAGCTGTCAACCATGGATAATTTAAAATCATAAGTTGAAAAATTCAAATCTCTGGTTTGCTTTTACTTGGAAAAAAGTAATAAAAGAAGTCTGAACTGGTAAACAATCGCAAGGAATAAGTAGCTGATAAAATTTACCCTCTATAACAATTCAGAAAGTTTTAAAAGGGGAGATATCGTAATACAAAGAAAAATCGTCGAATGCATAGCAGGTGAACAAAATAATAACGAAAATGATATAAAAAGAATTTTGAGAAATCTTTAATAGGAAAACTGATGAATTTTTAAAGTAGGATTCATTGCAAAAAACGCATGGAAGCGTTCGAAAAAAAGTGGTAGAAGCCGAAAAGGACTTTTACAGGAATCACTGTGATCACCCTAGATGATCTTAACAATTTCAGAAATTTGTAAAAAATATATTAAAAAATAAAACACATACGCAAAAATAAATTGATATGAGTCTTACCGACTTTTGTTACATATTTAATTAAACAATGTATAGGAAGAAACATTTTTAATAGTACTAACCATTTTTCAGAAGAAAAAATCATTATATTTCACTTACGTGATCAATCAGACAGCTTTATTTTAAAGTTAGACAGAACCATTAACTTTTTGATATTTGCACTATTCTGGCCATATTTTCCGGGGACGATCTCTCGAAAGTTTAGGACTTTTGTTTTTGTTTTTCATATCTATAATTTCTAAACAGTGCATTCTATCGAAAAAGTTATAGTATATTAAATTAAAGATCGTGTCTTATCTACCATATCTTTTCCGATTTTAAATCTTATGGATATAACGAAAAAAATCGCAAAGAAATCAACAAAATCTAATTCATTATTATCTTATTTTAATCATGAATGGCTAAAATTCAGTTGGAAAATCTTTTGCCACCCCATACCTGGCAGCATCCAATTGTAATTCCCTCAGTTGCTGATCGACAGATATGCCATTGTTGAACTCGTTTATGAATTGTCCAGCAATAGAACTGCGGACTCTTGATACCAATACGTCCGAAAATGGCAAACCGCTACTTTTTTCAAAATCCTTCATTCGATTGCACATCTCTTCCTCGGTCCATATTATCTGAAAGAGATTGTATCGTCTATTGTATTAGATTACTTCTACTGTATAGGCTATTCATTATGGAATAATAATAAGTTAACATATTTAGGAACGCAGTAGTGTTGCAAAAAAATCCACAAGCAAAATAATTGAAAAGCGACAAATTCCACGGGACTATTAATTTGTCGACTCAACAAGTACGGATTTTGGGTATAGGGATCTCTGGATATACAGTCTCAGAACTTGAAATTTTATACATACATACTTTAATACAAGAAGAGAAATAAACCAATTGATTTTTTATGTAATAATTGGATATTTCAGATGAATATGGTGTTACGCAATTAAAGCTTCTCAATACAGTAGAATCTCGATAATTCGTATGGTCAAGGGGCCGAGAGCATTCATGAACATGAATTACGGAGCTATTGAAATTATTGAGATTTCCAATAATCGGTAGTAAAAAATAAAACATACGAAATAACAAAATTAATACAACATTGTATTAAAACGTAAGTACAAATGATGTAGTTAGCACGACAAAAATACAGTCTTGTTGATGGCTTTATTAAACATGTTCATAGCAGAAAATTCATCAACACTAACACCCGATTTTGTCCAAAAATTACGTACGTTGTCCATTTATTGTTTCGCCATTTTAGAACTTAGTTCTAATGATCGGTTGGGAATGAGATATCTAGGATTCGAGATTTCAGGCTGTTATGAATATAAAGGGCGAAACCTCCACCTAGGTAAGTATGGTAAGAGTAAAATTGGTTATTTTTTCTAAAGGGCGGAGGGAGGGATAGGTGCACAGGAAAATGCTTGCATTGGGGGCACAGAATCCTTATCTACGCCAATACCGTGAAAGGGGAATAGACCTGCGTTTAAATGTACTCAATTTCTTAAAGAGTTGTAATTGAGGATGCAATTTGATAATTTTGCGGGAGTTTTTACGTAGGTGAAAATTTATTAACGGTAATGTTTGCTACACATATAATGCCTACAACGCTTAAGCTGGCCAACTCAGAATGCTTCTTTGACAGATTCATCATTAATACTCCAAGTACTCCTCATCGGAGGTCAATCGTCGCTTGACATTATTCATTTTGACATCACATCTTGGGTTCATGTAAACCTCTATTACACTTTTCCTTTTATTAAAACTTATCTGTTTCGTATTAAACAGTAATAATGTAACTTACAAGTGAATAAATAGCATAACTTATGGTATACAATACCTCTCTCATGATAGCTTCTTGCACTGGTTGTTCAAAGATAGGCGACAGGAGCTGGTAGAATTTCTGGAACCCCAGCATAGCTTGCGGATTAATCAATTGGTGCCCTTCTGAGTGGCTTTTCTGTCAATAAGTCCATCCATATTATTACTACATGAAATAAGTCAGAATAATTGAAAAAAATATGTTTTACTTTTAATAATACCTCGAGGTTGGAATGTTTGGACATTGCTTTTTGTTTTCTTGGTACTATCTCTACTATTATCTAATCCTAATTGAATTTAAAATTTTGGATCACATCAAATTTTGTAACATATGTTATTTTCAAATTACATAGAAATTAAAACGATGTTCAGTTTTTTAGGACATGTTTAATAATTACGTACAACTGTTTGATTTTGTTTTACTGTTTGGTTGTTTTAATCAACCATCGACAACTCGTGGACGTATAGTAATTGTTTGAAAATTTATTTTGAGATCTCATTTAATTTACAATTCTTGGATTCCCCTCATTCCAAATACGTGTATAAAAGCTGTTTGTCGTTTCAATCTTCTAGAGACCTCTCCTTATAACATAAACACTTAAACAATCGAAAATTTAGAGAAATGTGGCAGTCAATGAAAATGATATGATCAAATGGCAGAGAATAAATAAAGCAATTACAAGGACAGCTGAGGAAGAGATAGAACTACAATAAGCACTTGAGCTAGATGACTGATTTGAACAGGAATGTAATACAAAGTGGATGAAAAGAATGATGCGAAGAAATGAATGTTACAGAGGCTGATAAGGACTAACGTAGAAGAATATAAGCTATAGTGAAAAAGATATGTGGGTTCAAGAAAAAGAATGATACCAAGCTATGCTCGATGAATACGGAATTAAGAACAATTGAAAATTCTATCAGAAATTAAAAAGGATTATGAAAAATCCCAACCGTGCACAGACTTTTGCAGAGATGAACAAGGATAACTGTTAGGAGGCTTGGAAGAAATAATTGAAATTAGGAAGAATTACTGTATTTACCTCTTCAATCCGCAAAAACAACAAATCACAATAGGATGGACCTCAGGAACATCATCGGAAGATGGTGTACAGCTAATGCCCCAGATCCAGAAGAGGCTGAAGAAGTAATTTTAAAATTAATAAATAATAAAGAATCTGGGATAGATGGGATAACTGCAGAGACGGTCAAATATGGAGGTGGAGACGCTGTAGCAAGCAATCGATATTTGAACGAACGAAGAAATGCTGGCAGAATGGTGCCTAGTTGTAATAGACCCAGGGCACAAAAAAAGTGACTAACTGAATTGCAATAACTCAAGGGGCATTGCTTTCTTAAGTACAGTTTATAAAATACTTTCCATTCTCTTAGCAAAAATAATAGTATCTATAGCAGAAGAGATTATTGGAGAATATCAGTGTGGCTTCCGACCAGGAAGATCTACTGTTGATTCATATATTTTTCATACGAAACATGATGGAAAAATGTAACGAATGGAATGTCGATCGCACATCATCTCTGTACTATACTCCGATAATAATGCTCTAAAATATAGACACGATTCACGATTCCGTTGGAAATACAATGGTGTTACTTCCACCGACATAAAGATCCGGATATATAATCATAAAAACAATTTAAAACCGAAATCCAAAATTAATACAGCCCTGTCTAATCATTGAAAATACAATAAATATGAGATTGATTTTGAAAAAAAACTACTATTCTACATAAATCAAATCAAATTTATATAGCAGGAAATGAAAATAGTATAATGAACTCAAAACTTAAATCTGCTAATATTTCAAAATAACATAATTAGACAAATAATATGGCACAACAGGTATATATCTTAGTAAGTTAGGTGGAGGGTTGATGATAAAAAGAGGGGGTAGTTTATTTCCCGGATTGCAGGCAGAGTGACTATTACTGAGATGATAGAAGGTCCTCCCGCATTTTACAGTGGATTTAATTAGGCTTAAAATTAATATCTTGAATTACAGGTTTGATAATGTAATTACTTAAATTATAATTTCTAATTCTAAATAATCACAGGTTTCCAACCATAGCAATGTTAATAACCCAAAGTCAGCGACGAATAAGAAAAATAATGATTTTTTTTTAAAACAAATTTGAGACGAGATTCAAAATATGAATCAATAGGAAAAAGTTATTTCGATATATAGATTTCTTTTTGACAACTGTATCTATCTAATTCAATTGTATGTTTTTTCTACTCGATGTGTTTTTAATTTTAGATGAATATGGCGTAAAGTGCTGAAAGCTGTAATACTGTTAAAAATGAAATCAAAAATAAGACTGATATGATGGTTTATTTCCTTTAATTATAAAATATATAAAACAGTCTACCCGTTACAATATTTCTGTAAGCTTCACCATAAAGAAAGGAGTTAAACAAGGTGATCCTCTTTCTCCATAATTCTTTAATAGAGTACTGGAAGTCGTGATGAGGACAATACGCACAAAGTACAAAGCTAGTAGAGGATGTGTAAATGATAACCTCACTCAGTTCCTTGCCTTTGTATTGGAGGAAAGTGAAGAAACAGCGAGGAAAGTAGATCTACAGATTAATTTTGCTAAGAATAAGCACATGATAACCTCGAAATGTAGAGACGAAAATAAATATGTACCTGGATGGACTAGGATACCGCTTCGACATATTGGCAAATTTTAAATACCTGTAAACCACTATTTCAGAAACTAATGGAGTAAAAGAAGAAATCAAAGCGAAAATACTGATGGTTGACAGGTGACGGTATAAAACAAGAATTTAACAAGAGACCTAAAGTTAGTTGCAAGTGTACAAGAGACTTAGACCTGAAGTGTTATCTGGTTTCTAACCTTAAAATACGAAAAATAATTAAACATGTGAGAAAGAAACATTCTGCGCAGGATATGTGGCTCTGCTCGATAGGAAATGATTCACCTGGTATTGTGGGAAAAAAGCTGCTCTAAGACAATCCAGGCAACTCTCGTATATTTCTCAGTTCAACACGTCGATAAAATATATCAATGTCGTGGAGAATATAGTAGCCGACACCTTATCACTGTTTGAAAAAAAAACAACTCAAAACACTTTGGAAAAGAATGACATCGCCAAGGCTCAACAAGAAGACCGAGAACTCCGCGACACCTCAACGGGTTTGTCTTGATCTCCACCACACTGCCTGAAAATGTGGCACTCTACTCTGATATCTCTAGGTTGCAATAGACCTTGTATTCCAAAATCCTTAAGCCCAGCAGTCTGTGCTTATCTTCATAATCTTCGAAAGCAGACCACAGAGCTACTCTCGATAATGGTTTCACGTGCCAACAAGCAAAAATGCATCGGCATGAAAAAGCCTCTCTTCAGTCATTCGCACCATCAGACAAGCGATTTGCTATAATTCACAGCGGTGTTCCTTACATGCATTGACAAATACAGTAGATGGCCAGAAGCCACGTCAACTGCGGCCCAGTCTGCATTGGCTGTCACAAAAACGATCGGGGCCTACTGAATCAGCCATTTTGGAACGCCTGTTCAAGTTCGAATCAGAACTTTTCTACTCTCTAACAGGTCATTTCCGAAATCATGCTCGTCAACACTACCACCTGCCATCCGTAAACTAACGGACTAATTTAAAGATGGCATAGCACACTCAAGACTGTACTCATTTGCAAGCTATATTGCAGACGCAAGACAGTTGGACAGAGATTGTTCCAGTCGTACTCAATGTGTTCGCACATTGAGATCACTCTTCATATCAGAGTTATCTCAATGTCTCTCCAACCGAGCTCGTTTATGGTTCTTGGTTCCGACTACCTCCAGATATTACGCCCAGCAGCTAAAGCGGAGGATACGATTATAGCGACGATTATGGACTTGATAAGAGTTGCGACTATATTGCTAATTGCTTTATCTATTTCATCTTTGCTGTTGAGTATAGAATTGAATTCTAGGTTATCATTTAGAAAAAAAAATTATTTAGGTCAGTTGGCAGTTTTAAACTGGTATTTAGCTGTGGGGGTTGTATACTTGTGTTTAATTTAATGTGAAATAAAACCGGGTTGTGATCCGAACTTAAGATTGGTAAAGATATCAATCGGTCCAATGAATAAAATGATTTGGTTAGTAAGGTGTCCAACGTACTAGGCTTAGAACGGTCAATAGTAGGGTAATATGTAGGGTAATTCGAAAACAATATTTGAAGTCTCAGAAGGGTAGCTATATTTAAAAGTATTTCGTCATTTTGGTCTGTAATATGACAATTCCAAATTTTATTTTTACTATGCTATGTTCTTTACAGCAATTATCATAGATGATCAATTCCCACATTTGGGATGCCAGTTAATAATGCTATGTGTTGTTTAGATTCGGTTGATTTATATATTAGCTGATAATATTAATCTGTATAGGGATGCCATTGGACAATCATTGAGGAGGATTATCCCAAAATTATTTATGATTACAACTAAATATTCATTACTTGTTGAGTCCTACTTATAAGATTAATAATACCATAATGCTAGTCACATTTATTGCTATCATACTTAATCAGACATATTCAAATTGATAATGGGCTTGGTTACTAAACATCAACCTTCTTCCTAACATTTATCTTTATTAAGGAATGAGATAGTCCGGGAGGCGGTCAAAAAGTGGAATACAAATAGTAAAAACTATTTATTAAGGAACCGACGTTTCGACCCACTTTGTTTCCATCACTTTGCTTTCGACCCCCCTTGGAGCTTCAAGCCCTGAAGAAGACCTGTAAAGTGGGTCGAAACGTCGGTTCCTTAATATGGTAAATAGTTTTTACTATTAGTGTTCCACTTTTTGACCGCCTCCCGGACCATCTCATTCCTTCATAAGTTCTACGGCCAACCATTGATTATTCAATATAATTTATCTTTATTCATCAAAATTAATGTAATAAACTGTTACAAGAGTTTAACCATGGAGTGATTCAAACTTAATCTAGCCATTAACATAAATATCTTATCTGGAAATAATTGATGCCGATGGCAGTTTATTGATAATTGTTGGCCGGGTAGCTCAGGAATGCCCCCATCAGTTCCTCATCATAGTCCGGGAATCGGTAAAAGCCTGTGCATATCTACCTCGAATGTCTTCCCCAGCGTCTCCACATCGAGTCTCCTGATTTTCCTTTACTGCTTCTCTCCCTCCTTCTTGGGTCGTCTTCCCCCTTTTCGCCTACTAGGGAGTTGAAGAAAGTTGTTGATTGGCTAGATCCTCGGTAGATATATTTTTCATGATTGGCCAACCCATGTACGGGGAGGGGAGGGGGACAAAATCTCCGAATGCATTACTATCCTCTAATTGAATGATACCTTTCCCAGGCCTCCGCCGTTTTTTCGGTATGCCAGCCGGGATCCGAGGGTGACTGGTTTTCTAAAATTAATACGTCTTCCAAGACGGACCACATCTTGCTTTTGTTACACTGCCCAATTCTTTATAGATGTGGTGACGGTTGCTGCCACATGTCAATTATCCTTCTTTGACAAGGGATGGTCGGTATACCTCCTGTTCCTCACTCATTGGTCTACCCTTCGGCCTGTTATACATACTATTTGACTTATAATAATCTTACCCAAGAATAACGCATATCAATACATATCAAGTCTAAATAAATACGTTTAATTCGAGTATTTTATTTTTAATGGATCGGGCATTCCAAAGTAAACAATTCAGATCATTAAGAGTTATAGATAAATATTGAATGATAAGTCGTATTCGTAATTCTTTTAACGAGAAATTTCACAGAAGAACTGGTTACGAGCAAAATAGCTTTAACAATAATAGGAAAATAGGAAAATAATTATAGATTGGCCGGACTGTGGAGAGATAAGCAGTTTGTATAGATTATTATATTCGAGCTTGTCTACAATGTGTATATCGAAGTGGTTATAGATCACAGTTAGGTTTCTATTACTGCGTGATGTTTTAAATAAAATTTCATTAAAATGAACACAAAAATTTCATTAATAAATTAAATAATATTTTTGTTAATTTTTTGACTTGCTAAAAAATGTAATACATACAGTTCATTAATATAGTAGTAAAATAATTCCTTCGAATAAAATGAAGAATTTTGAGATACCATCTTCTGCTGTATTCACTCTGGCCAATATTTCTTTGAAATTTTTCAGTATGGATGAAATTTTGAACGTGCTGAATGTAGATTTAATTTCTTTTAGCATATCCATCATAGATGGTTCCTTATTTTTGTCATGTGCCTCAAAAGTTTCTTGAGGCCATTTAGCTGTAGACTTGGGAAGATCTGGAAATTCTTTTTTAGAACTTGTACTTATAAGACTTGAGAGTTTCACTTTAGGTAATTGTTTGCTCGGTCTAGGAGTTGCATTTTTTTTTGGAGCTAGGTGAGTATGGACCCTCGCAGTTGGCACATTTTGGCACAAAATTGTCTACATTTTCATTCAGACAATCGTTGGTGAGATGAGCACCAGTACATTTCATATATCTTGTTTTTTTTTTATAGAAATTTATTGATAGATGGTTATAAGCATGGCATTTATGACATTGAATGACTTCTTTCTTATTAATGTAAGTTTCCCATGTAACAATTACATTTCCCACTGCTTTAATTTTTTTATTATATTTAGTTGTTCCTTATTTTCTAAGGTAATAACCCAGAAAGGTAATCTCACGTGAGAGATTTCTTTTTTTTTTTTTTCATTTGAATTAAATTTATAACTTTTACTCCTTTAGATAGCTAGTGATTTATAATTTTAAAAATTTGGAGGAGCTCCTTTCATAATAATTTTAGGTTTCATTTCAGTTTTTGGAGTGTACGTATGAAATTTTAATCTTTTCTCTGGCAGTTGATCTTGAATTTTTTAAAAGTCTTCTTTATTGTATGTTATAAATATTGTTTTATTTTCCTATATTTTATGTTAATTTCACTTACATTTTTTTCGTTTAATGTTTTTAAGAATTGTTCATAATTATCAAATGAATTATATACCACTATTGGTGGAAATGCTTTTGCTTTATTGCTATTTACTGATTCATTTAAAGATTCTTAGTAATCTTCATCATCTGATAATTGTGAAAAGTAGTTACTTACTGATATATTGTATTGATTCATCTTCCTTTTCGTTTGTTGTCAATTGTCCAAATTAGGTTCTGATCGGGTCGGGCCCTTTCTGAGGGTCCATTGGTCTATTTTGACGCTGACACTAATTTTAAAATAAAGATTTAAGAGGTAATATTGCATGCACAATAAAAGCACTTACGGTCCAAGGGCCGGGTAGATAGTACTACGAGCTTTATCCTTATTAATTTATATTTTACTAATCAGGTTTAATCACATTATTCATTGAATATTCAGTCCCAATAATAGAAAGTTGGACCATGACGTCACAATGAATGCCACAATCAGCGATACATGCCCATGAAAACATTTGTTTACTATGTTATATATTATTACTTTTATTTTATTTTTTACTCTTATTATATTTACATACTTTCTTACGGGATCTGGATCTGGATTCGCCATCTCGTTTTCCCTTCCTTTTCTTGCGCTTCCTCGATGAGGTACTAGGTGTTGTTGACTTGACTGCAGTTGATGTGAGTGATGACGAAACGGCTTCTGCTTGATCTACATCCATCGTAAGACACTAGGCACTTATTACCGTTCAAAGTCTCAATACTTGTCAGAGCGACGCTGCCTGGACCTTAGGAAGGTAACTGTTAAGGTTAGATCCCAAGAGATAAGTATGGACCTTTACAGTTTTCAGGCGCAACCTAAACAAGTAGGCAATTAGCGGGTAGGAACGACCGTGGTTTTTCACCACACCAAAAACAATTGCTATTAATTCTATGAGAATATAATCAATCTTAATTTTTAATAACACCAACACGAGATACAAACTGTTTGATTACAAAAACACTAATGGAAGAATTTATTATGCGAGGAGAAGGTGCGGCGATTCATTACCTCCGAAAATCCGGTCGGATGGATGTTTCTTCAGAAGAGGAGTGCCTAACCCGCTGCCTCCGAGCCACGCGTGGCTCATGGCCACTTTTGATGAGATTCATTTTATGAAATGTCTAATTGTGTCATTAATTTTGAATCCATTTCTTAAAATATGCTACTAATTTTGAAACTAGAAATTATTCCAGGTGTGGGGCTCATGCAACAAATCCCACTTATAGAACATTCAAATTTTCCGGTAAAAATTTCTCTATAATATTACTCATGGTCCCTTCCACATAACTAACAAATCATAGCACAAAGACCTTGACTGACGCAATTAAGAAACTTTCCATAAAATTTTCTTGACTCACTTGCTGGACATCCAAACTTATTGTTACAAACATACACACTACCACAGAATCCGACAAGGAGACTGAAACTATATTAAATGAGATCAATCACGCTAGAAGTGCCTTCACTGGGAGTGTCTTCTCCATTCATTTTTCCATGCCAATCCCTATGAGGAGGTTTCCCAATGGTCACTATACATACAAAATACGTCAAAAGGCATATGCAGAACTTTTCAAATAAATGTTTTACAATTATTTATTAAACCTCTTTTGGAAGATCTAGTAATTAAGTTTTCAAGGTTAATATGAACTACAATTTTTCCTTATAAATTTATGCAGCCTTCTAACATCAGTAGCAACGCTTATAGACAATTACCACACCCTCAGGGTCCACATCTAAGCATTGAATAATACACATAAAAATAAAATTAAAAATATTGCGACATATATATCATACAGCAAATAGTAAATTCTAACCAAGCAATTGTATCACAGGCTCAATATATTACAAGTATTTGCAAGTACGTTCCATTTGAAACATGTTTGTATCCATATGAAGTTACATTTTGTCATATTTTTCAGTTAAAAATTTAAAACTTCACAAGGAATAATTTATAGAAATTATTTAATTTTCACTATAACATAAAATATAGACTGTCCAATCCTATTTTTTTTATCCATCCTATTTCCCCTGTCAATATCTTTCTTTTTCTTACCAATATTGAAATTATGCAATAAATTCTTACTAGTTTAGTTTAAAAAAAATCAATTATAAAATAATTATTATTTTAGTCAAATACTTAATCTGTTAATTATATCCGCTTATTGATAATTGATATGTTTAGTACCTGTCTTGAAGTTAACAGTATTTTTTATGTTTTGGTTACATATACTGCTTCATATATATTATTCTATTTTTTATGTTTTGTTCTCTACTTAAAATTATTGTTTTTTTTTAAATCAAAATTATGTTTATTTACAATACTATAGATTGTTGGGCAAGGATAGTTACATTGATGTTTTTGATATTATAGTAGTTCTTTAGATGTTGATCTATTCAAGTATTTAATTTTTTTTATGTTTATCCTCAATATATTCGGTCGCATTAATATCACGATTCAAACTATAATTACATAAAAGCTAATATATATATATATATATATATATATATATATATATATATATATATATATATATATATATACTAGTATACCCGAGCGAGAACTCTCGCATTAGATCCTAATACATTAGAAGTATAAGCGATATTAGGAAAACATATTTATTCTTATAAACAATATAATATTACTAAAAAAATTTATTTAACACGGACATTTGAGGAAGCTACATAGTTTGTATTGACTATGTTGAAGTTACAGCTGATACTTAATAAATAATTAGCTTATCCCACTGGAAATCCTCTCTTCAATTTAGCAGTTAGGCAATGAGATCTAGCTATAACATTTTCTATATGTAGTATTCATATTTAACAGTGCTCTTTAGCATTGGACATGGGAAACAATATATTAAACTAATTAAAAGTATTTGTTAAAAAACTCAAATTGATATAAAGTTGCCATGACAACGGCACGTATGCAAGATGGCATGAGACCCGTGCGGACCTATATCGTGCGTTATCTCAAAAACGGTAGGTTTTTAAGCTTTAAAACGCTGGACCGATACGCTCCGTGAGAGCGTATGTGATCTTAATGTCCCCGTCACTTCTTTATGAAATCCCTTTTCTTTTGATACCTCACTCATCAAAATCCATCGCTCCTGAGAGCCGGAAAAGGGACCTATACTACCGTAATAATAGTGATGTATATATATATATATATATATATATATATATATATATATATATATATATGTAACTTTGTAAACACACAAGTTAATATTTAGTCTGAAATGAATATATTTAATGTTAAAAGAATTACAGCCGCTATTGTTTCGGTACCCAGAACTTTCCTTAATTTTCCATCTTAAGTTCTGAGGAACGGACCTCCTCGTGGTGCGGCTGGATAACCTAGTTTGAATAAGGATAGAGCTAGGCGAACTGAAACGAAACCTTCTGGGGCTAATAACCTTAGTCGTAATCTTGTTGGGGAAACCCAACCATATTTTACCAAACGATATCATGAATGAGGCTTTGAATGTAAAAACTACCCTGGTTAAAGTCAGGCGTTCGGATTCCTGACAATTCGGAGCGAGGCAGTGGATCGGAGCATTACAAGGACCGACAAAAGTTTAAAAAGAGAAATAGGTACTTTTTTGGAACCTACAATGTAAATTCAATAGCACAGATTGGGAAACTGAAGCTGCTGACAGGGGAACTGCATAGACTTGGTGTATCAGTGTTGGCGCTGCAGGAGACTAGACTGTCTGACGAAGACGCATTTGAGTCAGATGGTTTTAGGATATTGAAAGGAAAATCTGGTAAAATGGAAGAAGGCAACACCAGGAAATCCCACTTGGGCACGGCCTTTATAATTAAGAAGAGCTTCTTAAGATCAGTGACAGAATTCAGGAGTGTGAACACAAGAATTTCACTCCTCACAATAAAGGCCATGAATAAAAAATACACCTTGATTAACGCTCACGCACCCATAAACCAGAATAATGTGGATAATATAGGAAAAGTAGAAGAATTCTGGGGGGCGCTGGAGGAGGCGATGGATGGAGTACCGAGAATGAACGTTAAAATCCTGATGGATGACTTTAACGCACAAATAGGAAGAGAAACGAAATACAGACCAGAAGTCGGATTATACCCGGCTCATAAAAGAACCAATAGGAACGGAGAGAGACTCGTGGAACTGTGCCGCAGGTATAACCTGAGGCTAATGTCTACCCACTTAAGAGCTCAACCGAGAAAGAAAAAGACATGGGTGTAACCGAACTCTAAACTGGGAGAATTCCAACTAGACCATGTAGCGATCTCGAGGGCCCATCAGAAGGAGATCCAAAATGTCAAGGTCAGGAAATCACTCAATGTTACCTCAGACCACTACCTCTCGCAAATTAAGATCAAGTTCGTACCAACAAAAAATAAAAAAGGGGGTGATCACAAGATCCACAATGTAGATAGAGAAAGGTTGAAAAGGAAATGGAAGGAGTATGAAGAAGCGTTAAAGAAAGAACCAAAGGACTGGAAAGAAATGACAGAAAACTTGGTGGGCATAGCAGTTGAGGTGGCACCAGCAGAATCTAGAAGGAGGCATGCAGGGTGGGATGAGAAATGCGAGAAAGCGATTAAGACAAGGCTGAAAAAATGGAATAACTGGAGCTCTCACAAGACAGAGCAGAGCCTTACAATACTGCGGGAAGAAAGGAGGAAAACACATAATATTTTAAGGGGAGCAAGAAGAGCTCATCTGAAGAGACAAATTTAGGAAATGGAAGAGAATTTTAGAAACAAAACACAAGAAAGTTTTATAAGGCATTTAAGACAAGAATTAGAGGATATGTGGCACCAAACCTGAATTTCCAGAGAAAGGACGGAACGATAGCTCAAAGTGATGGAGAAAACTGTGAAATACTGGCGGACTACTTTGAGAATCTGCTAAACAGTGAGGAGCCAAAGGAAAAGATGAAAACGAAAACAGATACGACACAGAACCCAAATAGCGTTTCACCAACATTAGAAGAAGTGAAGGAAATCATATTCGCACTAAAGGATAACAAAGCAGCTGGGGAGGATGGAGTTATGGCAGAGATGTGGAAATGCGCAGAGGAAAGTTATATAGCCAAAGTGACAGAACTAATGCGAGAGATATGGGAAAGGGAGGAGATGCCGGAGGATTGGAAAACAGCTTTGATTCACCCGCTCCATAAGAAAGGTTCAAAAACAGATACAAACAACTATAGAGGAATATCACTGTTACCAGTAACACACAAGATTTTCTAAAAGCTCTGTTGAATAGATTAGAACCCCAAATCGACAATCAGATAGGAGAATATCAAGGAGGATTTAGAAAAGGGAGGTCATGCCCAGAGCAGATCCTGAGTCTGAAGCTGATCCTCAGATATTATATGGCCAGGTCAAGGAAGATTTATGTCTCCTTTGTTGACTTCCTAAAAGCATATGACTCAGTAGATAGAGAGACATTCTTTAAAGTGCTGAGAGAATATGGTGTAGACCAGAAAACGATAAATCTGATCAAACTGACTTTGACCGGAACTTACTCTAAAGTTAAATTTAGGAGCGAAGTCAGTAGTTCATTTGAAATAAAAACAGGACTAAGACAAGATGACAGGTTGTCCCCCATTCTGTTTAACGTAGTATTGAACAAAATCATGAAGACATCCTGGGAGACTAATAGATCAGGAGCCAGATTGGGAAGAAGGAAAGATGGGGTGGAAGTGAAGTGCCTAGCCTTTGCTGACGACCTGGCATTACTAGTAGAGAGTGAACAAGAGGCGATTGATCAGATCAATGAACTGAAAGAGATAGCTGGTAGAACCGGGTTGAAGATATCGTTTAAGAAGACAGAGATGATGACCAACAATAAGGAAATAGGGGAAAAGATTAAAACCAAGTATGGAGTGATCAAAACAGTGAAACAGTTAAGTATCTGGAAGAAATGCTGAACTACAATGGAGGAGACGGACAGACGACAAAAGGTAGAGAAATAAAGCTTGACAGATTGAGATGTTTAGTAAAAACCATTTACAATAAGAAGAACCTCTCCAGAAAGGCTAAAGTCAGACACTACGAGACGGTAGTAAAACCTGTGGTACTGTATGGAACGGAAACAGCGGGTTTTACAAGCTCAGAGAGACTGCTGAGAATAGAGAGAAAGATATTGAGGTGTATCCATGGGCCAAGAAAAGTAGGAGAAGAGTACTGGCCAAAAAAGAACAAAGACCTGTACGAAGGCATTGAAGACCTAGAGACCTCAATGAGAAAAAGGAGATTGAAATTTTACGGCCACATGAAGAGGATGGACAAAGACAGATTGAACAAGCAGATCTTTGACATGGTGATAAAACTTAAAAACATCAAAGGATACCCCGAGCAGATGAAGGAAGAAATATAGAGACTGGGGATCAGAGAAGAGGATTACCAGGACAGAGAGAAATTTAGAAGGATGATAGATGGAAAGAAGGTCCTTGAAGTGGGGAGGAGGAGAAGAGGGGAGGGAAGGTGGACAGCGGAGCGTAGAAGGGAAATGGGGGAAAAGATGAGGAAGCTGTAGGCAGAGAGAAAAATGAAAGCCATTAAATGAAATGATAAACGCGTGGTCCTTAGCTGGCCTTTGTCGCGATAAATAAATAAATAAAAGAATTACATGAATATGTAAGGTACAGTATCACAGCAAACTCAAAGTACTATTACCTGAAATGAATAAATAAAATTACAATGTTTGTTCACCTCATACATATAACAATATCAATTAGTTTACAAAGTGTAACCTTCCTTTCATATGTTTTAAAATAATACTCTTCCAGCTGTATGAGATATCGATGTATGAGATATTCCAGGTTGAGATATCGATGTAATTTACATCTCCCCCCTCAAGTCACCTTTTGCGGAGTAAAAGGTGATAGTTTGCTGCTATGGTAAAGATTAGATTCCTTCCTTTTCTTTCCACAATCTACTTCATACATTAATGACGAAATCCGATTTAGAATTTTAAAAGGTCCTGTTCTAACTTTATGGGTTTTACTTCTGTTTAATTTACTTCCAGTTTTCACATAAACTAGATCTCCAACTGCAAAAACATGTGAAATGCGATTTTTGTCTATTCTCTCTTTATTTGAGTTGAAGCTCTTTGTAGAATTTAAAAAAAGCGTTCTTTCTATCTTGTTCAAGACCCTGGTTCTTTGACGTGTCGACTGGACAAATAGTTGACTGTTGTCCATACAGCATATATCCCGGTTCGAATTTTTTTGCGCGGTGAATAGTTCTATTGTATTCCGAAACGCATTCCTCTGCTATAACGGTCCAAGCACGCTTATCACCTCCGTTAATTTTACATCTAATCCTACTTACTAATGTTTGATTGAGACGTTTATGAAGTCCATTTGAAGATGGGCAATCTATACTTGTAAATACTAATTGTATTCCCATATAGTGTAGATATTTTTTTAGTTCTTCTGAGTTGATTCCGGTGTATTGGTCAGCGAGAACCATTTTTATATTGTTCTTTCTGGCTATTGGGTCTATCAGCTTGATAAAATCTTTTGCACACTGGCCTTTTGTTGTAGAGACCCATACATACCTAGTGAAGTGATCAACAAGGATATGCATACATTTCTTTGGAGATTTATTTCCTGCAAATCCACCTACCGTGTCAATTGGCATGATTTCATAAGGTTCGTGTGCGGGGCCTAATCTTGACATCAGCCCAATAACTCTTCCTCGACGTGACTTATTCTCTCTACATGTTGTACAACCTTTACAAAATTCAACAATTAGTTTGTCTAGGTTTTTAAAATAATAATAGGATCTTATTTTCTCTCTCATTTGGGCTACCCCGATATGGCCGTAATAATCATGCACTTTTCTAATTATTTCCACTCCGAATTTTGTAGATACAAAAATTCTTGCTCTTCCTTTTAATTTCTTAAATATCATGTTATGGCGCTGCTCGATGTTCTTTGCAGATAGGATTTCAATTATATTTTCTTTTTGGTCATTTTTAATGTCTGTTAATTCTATTAAATTAACCACCTGGATGGCCTCATCATCATCAAAGTGTTCTAAAACAGGGAGTCGTGAAAGTAAATCTGCCATAATGATTTCTTTTCCTTTTTTATAAATAATTGGGATAAATAGTGAACTAAATCTCTAAGAATTTCGCCCGTACGTGATTTTGTTCTTAAATTTTCCAAAGGTTACACACAAAAAATTTTCGACCGATAAGGTAATATTGCCAGTATTTTATGGCATCTTTTATAGCCTTGCACTCTAAATGAATGATGTCCATTATCTTTTCTTTCTCAGTCAGTAAAAGTTATATGTAAAAGTTGTTTCTTTTTAATGTCATCTGCCATGTGGTCGAGATTTACAATGAATTCTTTTGTATTTGTCTCTTCATTAAAATTTACTTTTTTATTTTCTTCTTTTATCTTTTTTAATGTTGAATTATTTTCTTTAAAATTTTCTACTTGAATTGTCTTCTCATCTATTCTTTGAAAAATTTTCAAATCTTCAGCTTGCGTAAGCTTAAATTGTTTTATCGCATCAAGACCTATAGACAAATCATATGAAAATGCACTATTTTTATTCACAAAAGTATCCAAGTGGTTAGTTATTTCACCGATTTTCAACATTATATTTGCCCGGGCCGTACTGAAATTTAACCCATTGATTGTTTTAAACGCGCTATTATGTTTTATTAGATTCTTTTTTAATATATCTACGATTTTTTTGTTTATTAAGGTTACATTAGAACCTGTATCATAAACAGCTTTTACTTTTAATTTATTATCAATGAGCACGTTTATTTTTATCAGCGGATTTAAGTTTCCCGGACCGTTCAGTTTAAAGATCTTTTATCAAGCTCTATTCTCATCACTTCTTCTTCTTCTGATGAATTTTGGACTACAATTTTTTATTCCTGCATTCGCTAGCTGGATGAAAACGGTTGGGCCATCCTAAAACATCACACATGAAACATGGTTTTTTTGAAATTCCTTCATTCCATTTCTTCTTAGATGCGTTAGAATTTAAACCTACAGTTTTCACTTTTTCCTTCTTACAACCACTAAAGGTATAATTTCTATTATGTACACTATCTAGTTTTCTAAGCCGGGTAAATAATTCCTCTTTTGTATTAATCTCTTCACGGTCTATAAGATTTTGTATGTGAATAGGCAGTCTCATAACAATCATATTGATTCTTGTGATAACCGTGCTATTCGTTTCTATCTCTAAGCACAGTTTCTCCTTGGCTAAAGCATAATCAATTAATGAACCTCCTATGTGTTTAAAACTATAAGCTTTTCTGACCGCTTTCAATCCTTTTTCAACAAAACATTTAAAAAATGAACTTTTTCACTCAGGCCAATTCTTAAGTCCCATTTTTTTAAAATTAGAATCATACCAATTTCTTGGTGATCCGGTAACAAAAAACCTTAATATTTCTATCATATTGGATGCACTATTAACCTTATGTCTAATACATTCACTTTCAATTCATTTTCCAATTGTTTGATCCAATCTGTAGGATTCTGAGTTTTATCAAACTTATCAAGAATAAACTTTTATTCAATTTCATGTAACTTTAATTCGTCATTTAAATTTAGCTTGGCTCCTAATTCCTTAATTCTCTGTAATAAAAAAGATTCTTCCTGTGATTTTCCAGAGTAACTACTAACATTAAAAAACACAAGTGATTCTTCTAAAGGAAAATTTTTATAGCAAAGATTTCCGTCTAAATCGCAATATTTATTCTTTAAATCATTATCAATTTTAACACCTACCTTTCGAAAACCATTTATTGGTTTAATAGCACAAACCGCACTCTTAATTGTTGGCTTTGACATCAATAATTCATGATCCACTAGGTTTTGAAATTCTAGGGGAAGGACAAACCACAATAGTTTATCTTCTGATAATCCAGCTAATTCGAACTCATCTTCTCTTCTCTTTATTATATGAACATATAATTTTGGTTCTTCTTCCTTAACCTTAGCCATCGCTCTTCTCTTTTTTTCAAGAATTGTAATTTTATTTGTAAATTTGTAAACACACAAGATAATATTTAGTCTGAAAAGAATATATTTAATGTTAAAAGAATTACATGAATAAGTAAGGTACAGTATCACAGCAAACTCAAAGTAATATTACCTGAAAAGAATAAATAAAATTACAATGTTTGTTCACCACATACATATAACAATATCAATTAGTTTACGAAGTGTAACCTTCCTCTCATATGTTTTAAAATAATACTCTTCCAGCTGTATGAGATATCGATGTATGAGATATTCCAGGTTGAGATATCGATGTAATTTACATATATATATTTAAATAATAATAAAACTTGTTATTGTTATTAATATGTTGAGTCTGGAATGATAAAGTTCAATTGCTTGGTTAGAATTTTATTTAACTATTTGTTGTTGCATTAGTTTTACATCTAGTAAGAGATGGTGCAATATAAAATTATAAAGAAGAATTGTAGTTCTTAACCTTAATCTTAAGTATTAACCTTGAAAACAAATAAATATTTTATTTATAAAAAAAAAATTGAAATGAAAATAATTGATTATAAATCTGATCTATTTCACTAACAGATTTTTGGACGCTCGTAGATGAGCAAAATGTACACTCTTAAAAGAAACTTTTCAAACGCTACACTCCTGCTTCGGAACAATTTATCATTGCGAAAGTGTTTTTTTTAACAATATACTTGCTAAAGTCAAAGTACAGATCCAGGATAACTAATAGCAGTGTTGCCAGATTGGAGCTTTTCTCCTAGATTTAGGGTTTTATTCACTCTTTGGTGTATTTTTTACTTTTCTAATAATTTATTCTTATCTTATAATAGGGGTTAATTTTGAATATACTAATAGAAAAACAAGAATTAAACATTTAAGGTTAAAGTAGGTGGATTTAGAGGAAAATTTAGATACGTTTAGAGTTGAAGTTGGTGAATTTAGGAGAAAAAAAATTTTCAATTTCAAGTTTTAGGGAGAAAATAAAGAGCTGACCAGGCAACACTGACTAATGGACATCTCAATGACTGCATGAATATAGCTTTAGCATCTTATGTTACCAGGGCCGGGCTGTACCCGATAAGCATCGCATCACCCACCAAAATAATTTCTTTATAAAAAAAATGTATAACTAATTATATATGCACAAAATTATTTATTTATTTATTTACATGCCCACCAACAGGCATTGTGCCCAATGACAGGTGGTCATTCACTTTCAAATGATATATATAATATCATATGATATATATATATATATATATATATATATATATATATATATATATATATATATATATATATATTATAAGAATAAAAAAAAAATTATATAAATATTATATTTATATAAATTATATTATTTGTTGGTTGGTATATGTGCTTAGTTAATGTGAACTTTCATGGTGGGTTGGTATTTTAACCAACCTGTTAATTTTAAAATTAATATACTATTGCTGATACCACAGTCGTTTATCACCTTATTTATCCCGCACACGCACTGTTTTTGGTAAAGAGCGGGATTATGAGTGGGATAATCATAAGGTGCGTTTACACGATGCAGGTTATAACTGGCAGGCCAATTAACAGTAGAATCAACTCACATGAAAGTTTAGTTTTGTTTTAAAGTTTGTTTTAAAATTTGGACAGCCTAAAATTATTAATAATAAAATTTGATAAATAGTTATTGAGCAAGGCAAAGAATACATTCAAAATATAGAAGTGGTAAAACCATGGTCTACATCCTGCCGCAGCAGCCGCAGATAGGAAGTCGCTCTGATGTAAGAATAGGCCACACTGGGCTCACGCCCTCATACCTAATCAGAAAACTACCACCTCCATCATGCCAATATTGTAACTCTGTTCTTACGGTTAGACATATTTTTGAGGAATGCACTCACTGTGTCCCAACAAAAAATAGAGAAGGACTGACCCCAAATTTATCTAGCGCTCTTTAAGACAATGAAACATTGGTATTTAAGTTTTTGAAAGCACATCATCACTTGCCCAAATTATATTATAATAGAATTTTCTCTATTTATTTTCTCTTTATTAATTAATTTATTTTTTAATAATCTATTATTTTATTTTATCTTTATTTTATTTATTTTTTTATTATTATTATTATTGTATTTATTTGTTTCAGATATGTTCCAAATCTCAGTAAATCAAATAACCATAGGCGTTGATGACCGAAGGATTTTATGCCTCTAAACAAAAACAAACAAACCTTCAAAATATATCTTTTCTCAGGTCATTTTGGTCGTTGATTTAGCTATAGCTACTGTTATCTTTAGGCAATCAATAACGATATTGTTCCACAAATATGGCTCATATATTCACATTCCTGTGACAAAGTTTTCCGCTCTTGTAAATTATTTTCCGCCAAAAAAAGTAAATAAATAACAGAAAGATATTTAAACTGACAAAATTTGTCGAAAAAAATTCAGTGCTCATGAGATCCCAAGCAAAGATTTGACTTCATTTATGAATTGGATGGATTTGATGCAACGCTTAGAAACCAGTGTTGGGCAAAATGCAATTCCAATTCCAGTTTCTTACGAATTACTGTAATTTTATTCAAGCAACTCCAAGTCACAGTAATTCGTAAGAAACTGGAATTGGAATTATATTTTTCCAAAAACTGTTAGAAACACATTAAAACATTATATGAGGAAATTGAAAAATTGTATGAAGCTGACAAATAGCATAGGCATACTATATATATATCGTTATATAGTATCTAAAATATACGTGAGAAACATAGCGTTAAACTCCGCTATGTTTACCACGTATATTTTCCCATTATCTTATTCTTGGCCGCGTATTTTTTTTATATCTAAATTTAATTATTTAAATTTATTTAATATGTTGCTAAAGCTCTCCTGAGGAATCAGCTACTTACAAAGCCCAAAAATGACCCTTCAGAGAAATTTCATTATTTTCATATTCAAGGAACAAATGTGATTATTATTGTCATCTAATCAGAGTGGGTTGTATCGGGAGTACAGACTTATATCATGGAAAAATATTTGACTTTAGATACCATTTGAATAATATTATGAATATTATTTTTTTTAAATCAAACATTTTTTCATTTTGAATTTTTGGCTTTTTCTCATTTTTAGAATAATTTAAATGTTTTAAAAGAAAATTTTGTAAAATAATAGACATTAGTGCATTAATACAATCTAACTACAAAGTACATATAGGTTTTTATAATAATGGCATTAATTTTAGATGTATTTTTAGATTAAAAGAAAGGCGTTGAAAATGGAAAAAAGTTCGAAACGTAGATGAAAGAAGAAGATATGAAAGAAGAAATGTAAAAATAAGAATTAAACTATACTTGAAAATAGCCATATTTAAAATATGGTTAAGAAACTCTTGGCTTTTATGAGTTATTAAACAATAATTTATATATTTTTAAATTTATCTATTGAGACCGTACAACAAGTAAATGTGAAGTAAGAGAATACATGATAATGAGAATACAGAATATATGATAATGGTTTGTCAAAGAACTACCCATTGACAGCAATTCAGTTCCTATTTTAAGTCCCGTGGCCATCTTCCATTCAAATTTTATTCCAGACACTACTGACGCGTACAATTTAAGTGAGAAGTTAAAACAAAATAAAATGGGACTTATTTATTAAAACTTAGAAGATAATTTAAATTAAATTAAAATAATAATTTGAAATGCAGGTATGTATGTCTGTGAGAAAATTCTAACGTAGGTAATATAAATGTGAGAATGTTACTGTAAATTTGTAAAGTTTGAAAAATTTGAATTTATGGATTATCTGTTGGAACAATTGATCCAAATTGTAACAGTAGAAACCCGTTCATCCGAAATAATGTGGCCAGAGTTATTAAGTAATGTCATGACCAGTAAATAAAAAATTCTTGTTATTAATGCCATTAAATTAATCCGCAAAAAACTTATTTGTCCTAAAGATATTACTATTCCCTTCCTTTTACTAGAGATATAGTCACTTATCTCGCACATACTTTTTTAAATATGTCTCCTCACTTTACGGCCTATCTGCTTAACGACCACTCTCACTTACTCCAAGTTTCGATCTGAAATTCGGGTTAAACTTGAGCGCCCGCCATTGATGAATAGCGACATGTGGCTTGATATTGGCACATTCGACCATTTCAACGATTTTAAAGGATAAAATTCGAGCGACAGAGGCGGCGAAATCATCGACATGATTTAAAGCCTATTCATCATGTGCAGAAGTTTTTGCCGTTCTGGTTTGACAACGAGACCATTGCTGTACTAGTGAATTATACCAATGGAGAGTGAGCTCTCATTGGAGAATGAGGATTTAATAGAGATAGAAGCGATCTAGCATTTCTAAGATGAAGAAGAGGATAGAACTGTAGAAATGAAAAAGAAATTCACCGTACATGGGTAAAGCCTATTCCCCAAAATTAATACGGCTGTTGGAGTAAGTTTTACTGACCGTAGGTGTAATTAAAGAAGAAGTTAGTCGCTGTAATAGTTTCATAGTAATTAGTAAGCAGTAATAGGTTCATAAATGTTTTAATAGTTATTTTGGAAATTAAAAAAATATCTAGGGAATTAATAATTTAAAAAAAAATCGGTTATAGCCACTTAGCTACAAGTATTCCCAGCACTATGTAAAAAGTATCATTTTCGGTTTAATAGGCTGATCGTAAAATGAAAAATAGGATATTGTAGTAAAAAGTCGGGAGACTAGTTCCGAACTTATGATAATTGGGAAATCGAAATCATTAAAAGTATTTTCTACCCGGAAACACTAAAATAATAAAAAAAACTGAAGTTGAACCTCTGGCTGAAAGCTATGAAGACTGAAAACCTACCGAAGCACTATCGGCCTTTCAGTCTCCTCTCGCAGCTGAGCAAGATTTTTGAGCGGCTTCTTCACCACCACCTGATGAAGCACTGGGGAGTAGACTGGGCTTCTACGAGAGGTCTCCTCTCAATACCATTTTGTGAAGCTGCAAGCCCACACCGTAGAGCATATTCGGATGAACAGAGCTACGGCGATCATCCCTGGGCTACACACAGGCCTTTGTCTGTATCGCACGCACTGCTGCTCCGCCATACACTGCTATTCCGCGTACATTGTAATATTAATTAATAACCTTAAAGTAACCTCGGGCAATGAAAGGAGTTGTATATGTATTCTGTATATATCCTATATCCTCATTGTATATATAGTGTAATTGAAATAAACTTTAAAAATCTCGGAGGGAGAGAAAAAATAAATAAAGTATAAAAACACTAAAATAATAATAAAAAATAACTACAGATTAATACATCAGTCGGAGTTATTGGCTGGATACTTTGAACACTAACTTAAAAAAATAAAAAAACCGAGACACCGGAAAGTATTACAAGAATATTGAAATCAGCAATAAAATTGACCAAAAACAAATGGTATGTATCTTTCCTATCTACTTTCGGGTTATTATCCCCAATCAGGATATCGCACATCATTTTTTTTGGTATTAGAGAAGTAGAAATATCTGAAACATTACAACATAAAAAAACCAAGCGTCGAAAAAAATTATAGGATTAATAAAACTTGCTGAAGTGTTTCACTCTTTTCCCTTCAGTTATATCTTCACAGAAGCTTCCATTATAACGCTGTACTTCCAAATAAGTGGAACTTGCGAAAATTAAAAAAAAAAAAAAATTTTAACAAAATTTATGTTGATAAATTTTGCCTCCATCTTATTAATTTATGGAAATACATAAATAGATTTCTTATAGGACCTACCAACCTGTTGAACTGGATTTTTTTGAATTTAGGAGATTTTTTCACAAACGAAAAATTAAAACAGTTCATAAGAGGCTCAAATATAGACTGAGGCCAAGACGAAAACAACTAATTAAGTGGCAATTGTAATCTATCAAGGTGTCTTTTATTTACATTATCGGGTTCGCTCATTGGTCTGGTTCCTTAAGATATGATTTATTTTTCAAAACACCAGCAGGTCAAAAATAAAGTATTGAGCGCGATATGACCATACAAGATCCCAACTGTTATTAAGTAAAGGAACTCAGTCGTAAAGTAAGGAGTATCTTTAGAATAAAATACTTTAACGGTACGAGTGACATAAATGAACTGAACTCTTACGTTAAATACACTAACAACGGAAGGGTTTCTAAGAAAAACATCAATCTCTTTATAATAAGTGTAATGAACCTGCCAGGGCTCGTTTTTCCAACAAATAAATATTCCTTATATATAAAAATATTTATATGTTGTAAAAATAATAATAAAACATAAGATCAAATTTACATAATTTAAAATTTAAAAAAAATATTACATGTTAATATTTTTTATAAATGTATCTTAAAATAGGTAACTACGTAATTAAAATTACGAATTTCTGATATGCAATATTATGCGATATGATTTTGTATATAAGTTTATTATGAACAAAAACTAAAGTACCAAAATGAAAATCGGGAGACAGAAAAAAAAAGTTTTATTGGTAATAGTGGCAAATTTGTGGGAGGCCATATGCAGCCAACAAAGAACGTTTGGCTTTAGTAAAGTTTATTATTATCGCTCCAATTAATCATCATTTAAAAAAAATTGTTAATAAAAGTATGTTAATAAATAATAAATTAATAAATTCCTTGTAGGCTAATTGCCTCACCGGCCGTTAATAAATAACCGCTTCGTGGCCGCCGTGTGCTGTACTTTTCTTCACTCCTGCTTAAATATGGGTTGGAGGGCGTTAAATATATAAAGATCCGGGAGCCCTCCTCAAAAATATACAATATTTAGAGGGCTTTCTTACCATAGAACAAGAGAACAAAAACAGCAACCCCCTGCTCGGTAATAATTTAATAGCGTATTTCAACAGACAGAGACTCGTGTAGGTATAAGGCATAAGGAGAACTGAGGCGGGACAATACAGGGAGCGTATGAATACACAGGTAAGCCCCGCATTGTTGGGGAGCTCGCCGAGGGAATTCCGGATGAGTGTTGCCCTCGGAGGTAATTTTCGGTCGAAGAGGTTTTCGGGAACAATACTTAACTTGGGGGATTAACAAGGAGAAAGAGATTTCATATGTAATGTAAAACATGTGAGCCCTTCCCGCCCTCTTACCCTTCCCCTCGCTTAAAAATTGAATAAGAGACTTACCGAGGATATTTGATTTCATTAACAATGCCAACCCCTTTCTCTGAAGTACCTCCGCAACTCCACTCACTGTTATTAATGATGGAGAAGAGTTTCGCAAAAACAAGATAATAAACGGAATGTAAATCCACAATCTTCAAAATGTAATATGCACATCTTCAAAAATTAACATTGATTTTTGCTCAAATTGGAGAACCTTGTTCCAGAATATTGGTTCAAAGAATAGATGACATATTATAAGCGTTTTCAACAAATTAAGACTAGAAATGTACTACCTTTTGTAAGTGATACGAATTTGTTCGTATTGAAACGTTGTTAAAAATACCGAATATGACATACACAGATTTTGTTAATGAGCGATTTGAGCTAGTATCATCTTTTAAAAAATAATGCCTTTTATGACATAAGAGTTAAGCTAAATTTTTTTTTTTTTACTCTATAATCTATTTATTACCGATTCCTTTTTACATTCATTGTCCAATTTGGGGCTTCTTTCTTATTGTTGCAATTTTTTGTCTAAAACAAATACATATTACTTAATGATACTGCAAAATTACTTATTTAATTGTTTAATGTACCATTCAACAATTGTAAAAATGTTTGCTCTGGTTTTTGTTTTCTCATATGATCTTGACTGTATTAATTTCTTTTTAAATATGCTTCTTTTGGCGCATTGACCGTAAATTTTTTATTGTAACGCAAGTTGTGTAGCGGAAAAGCGACACAACGATAGTTGCTAGTAACTGCCACCTACTTTTTTCTTCTAGCAGTATTTAAAAAAACTTCAAAGTTCATTCCTCTAGCAGTTTATTCCCTTGTGTTAATGTGAACCAAAAATGATACAGGAATGAAAACAATGTCAGGAGGATGAAACTTTTGATGGAATTCAGCTTAAGATGAAACATTGATTCATTGTGATTAAGTGAAGACTACACATTGAAATTTGCCACTGAAAAACAAACATTTCATATAGATCGTAGTCAGCAATTATACACTCTTGATAGAGCTGTAGTGAATTGCAGAAAAAAATGAATATGCAATGTTAACTGCCATGTTAACTCCTTTGCATCCTTTTTAGTGAACTGTCGCTACTTATCTGCTAATGAATCTAGCCTAGAACGCAAAGCCAGATTGATAAGCACCATTCTAACCTCGCGAAAATAGGAACACAAGGAATCAAAGCTAAAGAAGATAAAGGACTACCGCTGGAATGGCAAACCATCTAGGAAAGGAGATGTCCTACCATAGACGAACTCAACACCCTTTGTCAGAGGGCACCCGAACCATAGTACCGGGACATCCTTCCTACTCCCCAGTCGGACGAGAAGGTCCGGGAATATTATTCACTGCGCTGGAAGTTTTTTTAAAAGAATATGCTGTCTAAAATATACTTTTGAGACAAAATGAAGCTTAAAATTAAAATTTAGATTGTTTTGATTGACTGTTTTATTGGAAAATAATTTTTTTTAGACATTACCAGTTGTCTGTAACCCTTAGTGCGCTCGCCTATGCTTATGAAGTTTGTTTTCATTATTTCTGAACTTGTTATTGACTGTTTGGAACGCTTTAACGTTATGAAAACTATATAATTTAATGTTTTTTAACTTTTATTACATTTAATTTCAATTGTGTAATTAATTTTTGAAATTAAGTTTCTAGATTAATTTTCAAATTTAGATTTAATGGCATTAGATTCAATTACTCAGATGAGAAATGTTTTTACTTATTTTTCAAACGCACTGAAAAAGAGAAGTTTTATTTTATTTTATTTACTAAATAGTCCTATTCTACTCTATGCATGTCCAATATGGCCAAATACTTGTGCCACTAATTATAAAAAGTTACAAATCGTACAAAATAAATGCATGAGATTTATTGGATCCTTTCCTAGAAGAACCCCAATAATGCACATGCATCAAGTATTAGGTAATCCAAAAATTCAAGACTATGGTTTAAAGTGGGTTTTTTTTTTCTAATTTTTTTACCCAAGTTGTAATATTCTTTGTTTAATTTAAACCTGAAAAATGTTAAAGTTGTAAGTTATAAAAGCAAATGCTTGAATTACTTTCTTCTATCATTTAAATTGTATATTTGTAAATAAACATGTAAATAAAGAATTAAAAACAAAAAAATAAGTAACATCAATACGCTTCTAATTCCATTATTTATCCATACTTATTTTTGTTTTGTTCCTAAATTTTGATTAACAGATTTATTAAATGAAAATGTTTATTTGCATGAATCTAATTAATCAACAGTAACTTCAGTTCTAGGTACAAATAGCCAATAGTTTTATTTTCAGAGGCGTAGCTATGTCCACTGGAGCCCGGGACCAGAATAAGCTGGGGGACGAATCAAAGTGTCACCTTTGATTCGTCCCCCAGCTTATTCCAGCGGTAGTCCTTTATCTTCTTTAGCTTTGATTCCTTGTGTTCCTATTTTCGCGAGGTTAGAATGGTGCTTATCAATCTGGCTTTGCGTTCTAGGCTAGATTCATTAGCAGATAAGTAGCGACAGTTCACTAAAAAGGATGCAAAGGAGTTAACATGGCAGGTAATCCAAAAATTCAAGACTATGGTTTAAAGTGGGTTTTTTTTTTCTAATTTTTTTACCCAAGTTGTAATATTCTTTGTTTAATTTAAACCTGAAAAATGTTAAAGTTGTAAGTTATAAAAGCAAATGCTTGAATTACTTTCTTCTATCATTTAAATTGTATATTTGTAAATAAACATGTAAATAAAGAATTAAAAACAAAAAAATAAGTAACATCAATACGCTTCTAATTCCATTATTTATCCATACTTATTTTTGTTTTGTTCCTAAATTTTGATTAACAGATTTATTAAATGAAAATGTTTATTTGCATGAATCTAATTAATCAACAGTAACTTCAGTTCTAGGTACAAATAGCCAATAGTTTTATTTTCAGAGGCGTAGCTATGTCCACTGGAGCCCGGGACCAGAATAAGCTGGGGGACGAATCAAAGGTGACACTTAACCCGGGCGGCAGAATTTAGAGGGTGGGAAGTTTCGAGTGAAAGTTTATTTTTAGATTAAGTAAAAATATTTGTTTCTGCTTTGTTATACTTTTGATCTTAATTTAGTCAATTAAATGAGGAGTTGATGTTATGATATGATGATATTTATATTGAAATATAATGCCTAAAGAACTGAAAAAGTTAAAAAAAATGAATAGATATAATTTTTTTCCATTTAGGCGGCCCTCTTTAACTGCCCTTCCCTAGCTACGCCTCTGCTTATATGCAATAGATTTTCATGCACTTGTATATTTTATTAAAGTAGTTATTAAGTTAGAATTTTATTAATTAAGTGGAGTGCATACAATTGTAACAATGTTTACTCTGGTTTTTGTTTTCTCACATGATTTTGACTGTATTAATTTCTTTTTAAATTAAACTAATTTTAATTTTAAACAAATGATTATTGCATGTATTTTTTGGATAATCAGTAATACGTAGATATCAATTACCACAATCACGCCAAAGAAGTATATCTTCTACCGCCCGTATGTAAGTGCACACACATTTTTTTAATTGATAAACTGTCTAAACGGAAAACTATTGAAGAGACTGCTGAAGCCGTTCTGGGACCAGCTGAAAAAGAGGCTAGGCATTGTTGGTTCGATGAAAATTGTCGGACTGTCACTGAAGCTAAAAATGGAGCCTATAAGATGATGATTAACAGGCGCACACGTGGAACTCTGGAAGAATATAGAAGGAAACGAAGGGAAGAAAAGTGCTTACATCGCAGGAAGAAAAGGGAAAATAAGAACAGGGAGTTAAAGGAGTTAGAGGAGTCTAGGACCATTGGGGACACCAGGAAGTTCTACACTAATGTAAATAGAATCCGAAAACCATTTAAGCAAATCTCTTCGATGTGTGTGGATGAGCAGGGAGCTCTCCTATCTGAAGAGCAGGCCTGCCTAGCAGAATGGAGAAGATTTTTCGAGAGGCTTCTGAATGGCCCAAGTGTAGAAAGACAGATAGAGCCCCAAATCCTGGAATCCCAAATTGATGACTTAGAACCACCAGATGAAGATGAAGTGACAGATGCTCTCAACAAGCTAAAAAACAACAAAGCGCCAGGAATTGATGGCCTCTCTTCCGAATTATTCAAGCATGGAGGAAACGAACTCATCAAACTCCTTCAAAATTTACTGATAAGCATCTGGACTGAGGAGATTATACCAACGGATTGGAAGAAGACTGTTATATGCCCAATACACAAAAAGGGTGAACTACTGAAATGTTCGAACTACCGTGGTGTCGCTTTGCTCCCTTGCGCATATAAAATACTGGTCCAACATTCTGTTTCAAAGACTTTTACCGTATGCAGAGCGAGAACTGGGTCAATATCAGACAATAGACCAAATTTTCTGTCTCAGAACCATTCTGGAAAGAGGGCGTGAATACAAACTTAAAACCCATCATTTGTTTGTCGACTTTAAATCAGCCTACGACACAGTAGATCATGCAAAGCTATACGAAGCATTAACCCACTTCGGAATCCCCAGAAAGCTAATAAGATTGATAAGGATAACGATGGAAGACATTGTTTGTGTTGTGAAAATTCGGGGCAACATCTCAGAAGAATTTTCAACAAAAAGGGGAGTGAGACAGGGTGATGCTTTAGCGTGCCTCCTCTTCCTAATAGTACTGGAAAAGGCTGTTCGAGACTCCAACATTCAAACATCGGGCACGATATTTAACAGGATGGTCCAGATTATCGCTTTTGCTGACGACATTGACATAATTGGACGTTCTCGGCAGGCGGTTACTGAATCCTTCTTGAAACTGGAGGCTGCAGCAAGAAATCTGGGTTTGATTGTCAATGTGGAAAAAACAAAATACATGGTAACCCAGGAGATCCCTCGGCAGGATCGTGATAGAGTAGATTTTGGCCCCTACAAGTTTGAGCAGGTTCAAGAATTCTCTTACCTAGGTTCGCAGATAACCAGCGATAACTGGATGGAGGTAGAGGTAAGGAAAAGGATTTTGATGGCTAACCGTTGTTACTATGGATTGAAACAGCACTTGAAAAGTCACTTAGTAACCCAGCGTACCAAGTTCATCCTGTATAAGACTCTCATCCGACCGGTTCTGACTTATGGATCCGAGACATGGACAACAACAAAGGCTGTGGAACACGACCTTCTGGTATTGGAACGCAGGATATTAAGAGGAATTTGTGGTCCAGTACTTGTAGATGGAGAATGGAAACGGAGGAAGAACCAGGATATCTACAAGAAGTTTGATGGCCCTGATGTCGTTAAATTTATAAAAGCAGCCCGACTCAGATGGGCAGGCCATGTTGCCAGAATGGGAGACGATATGATACCAAGGAAGCTTCTGACTGAGATCCTTCATGGTGGACGATGCGTCGGAAGACCCAAGTTGCGATGGAGGGACTGTGTGGACACCGATGCAAAGAAGTTTGGAGTGAGAGACTGGATGGTGGCAGCAAAAAACAGGGACACCTGGCGGTTGCTATTGGCGGAGGCCAGGACTCGCTAGCGGGTTGTAGTGCCAAGAAAAGAAGAAAACACTGTCCAATGGAAAATATTGAAAAAATTTCGTGGATGAAATTTCTTTTCTCTGCGAGGGCTGCACTTCAAAAAATTTAAAATTTTGAATATCAAGCCAAAAATTTGGAGTTGAACTCAAAACTGTCCTGATAATTATTGATTAGTATTTTTAGGTAAACCATGAATTTTTAAAGATTTTTTGAAAAAGTTCACTAGCTCACTTTTTGGAACGCCGATTTTTGAGCTTTTTCTAAAGATCGCCAATATACAAGATTAAAATAATAATAATAAAATACCAACAATAAAATCAAAAATAACTTGTTGCCAGGCCCATTTTTTTTCTTAGAAAAAGTCTTAGAAAAAGGAAGCTGTAGAAAAGAAGGCACAAAACAATTTTAGAATTGAAGACATATAACAACAACGATATTAACACTTTTTCTTTCCTGTATTGGTCTCATTAGACCCAAATAATTGTAAATCAATAAAATATCGAAAACTTGTTTTCGAGCAATTACTATGTTACCTCAATCTTAGGCAATTCAGAAAGTGAGAAATAATAAATATATTCAATAAAACGAAAATCATGTCAAATACATAGTTCATAAATTTCTCCTCCACTTCGAAAACGTCAATATCCTCCGATAACAGTTACGAATTAATAATATGACATGCGTAGCACATTACTCTTCACCATGTCAACCCCCTTCGGGAATTACTACCTAATATTTTGAAATGCGAAAATGCGATCGGGAGCTATTGAACAGCCTAATTATATCAGCACGAATCGTTTTTTGTTTCATTTAAAACTGCTTATATAGATTTATGCAACAGGGACGCTATACAAAGAATTTATATAGGGTAAACTCAGTAAAGCATTAAAACACCATGTCATTAATTTGTAATCCCTAATAGGCAGTTTAAATACATAAATGCACATAGGATAAACCAACGGTACACACTATAGACAAGGTATACGGTATCAAATGAGATTTCAAAGTCAATAAATTTATGTATACAGACTTTTTCAGAAAAATATCAGGTTAATACTGAAATAACAATTAAGAAATAAAACTGAAGAAACAATTAAGGTTAATTAATAATGGAATTGAGATTGTTAATAAATTAGACGGCGAAAAAATGTGTTCTGTGTTTATTCTTATAGTTTTTGAAAAAAAAATTTCCCTAAATTATGTTTTGTATTTTAAAATGAAACAGGTCTCAGATTTAGAGAGAAAATTTAGTAAACATTGTATTCTATGTTTATTCCCTTTATTATTGAAAAAAGTGAATTAACCATGTGATTATTAAATGATTTTTGAAGTCTGCCTCTTAGTATTCCTATGCCTCTTAGTGTATTCCTATATCAAAGAAAGCTTCATTTTTATTTCGAGACTGTTAAATGAATTGGTATATGATTGTTAGTGATTATGTTACATGTTTTTTTTTTTTTTGTTTTTTTTATAAGACCATTCTCTTTTCAATTAATATTATAACCCGTTTATTTGCCTCAGTTTTATCTTTCTATATTTAGGCCTTCAGATTGATAAATTTATAAGAAAATGCAAAATAAGTTGCAGATAAAAGGCATTATTGTAAATATTTGTAAATGAACGTATTCATCTATCTATCTATCTAAATTTCACAGCGCAATTGTCGCAGAACATTAGCTAGGTGTTGAAGGTACAGCATCCCTTCGCTGGAGACGGATTGAAGTGCCGTGATTAGATTGAAAACTCCAAAGTGAGCTAAAAGAGGCTCTAATTAAGGACTACCTAAACTTAAACCTTACTCCTCGCCCTTCTTAAATTATTTAAAACTCTGGTGCAAGATTTCATCACAAACTCGTAGGAATTAAGGTTCCACCACCATTTCCTTCGTTAGCAAGTCCTGTTAATTATATATGTACATAAGGTCTGCCAACGAGTTCTCGAACATGCTTCTCCTCCTGTACCTATTGAAGTCTTATTAAATCTCAATTAGGGATTTTCCATTGAAGCGCATTATATCAACAGTAACTTACCTTGATATATTCATTTATTTTTATCACAACTTTGATAGATTAATTATAATCATGTCTTAATTAATAAAATTATGATAAAACTAGGCAAGTTTTACATCACCTAATTTTCTCATGCATGAAAAAAAAAATTTACACAACATTGGAAGTAAACAAAGATGACAAAAACAGTAAGAAATGTTAATAAAGGAAAACAACGTAATAAACTAATTTAAAAATAAATATGTTATTATTTTTTAAAAATCAATCAACTGATAAAAACTACGTTAATATGTTAGGTAACAAGGAACCACAATTGGACTTACCTGTTCCAAAAGTTAATTAACACATACAATGTTCGATGGTAAGCTTGAAATAAGCTCCAAAATAAAATGAACTCAGAACTACTTTACAACGAAGCTAAACGGGAGCTGTTAGAACATTTTTTAGCTTCGGAATAGTTATGCCCTCAATTAAGTCAGATTAGGTTAAATCCAAGACTACATTAACACTTAAATTAGGTATGGTCCTTTAAAATGGCTGCCGGCCATAGGAATCTTTTGCTCACCGGATCATTTTCATTGAAGCAGCCTACTTTGTCGTCTAAACGAGCTCAGCTTTTCTTATTTATTGGATCAGCTCGTTGCCAAATTTTATAGAATGAGCCTAATTCTTCTAATTACCTAATTAATTATATATTACATAGTTTGATTGTCAAAAAATGATTACGTTTCGCTTGTATTGTCAAAATACTCTCTTAATAATGAGTTAAAACTACACTCGCAAATTCTAAGCATGTTTAACGAAATAAATAAGGCAATCAATAACTTAGTTCCATAATTAAGAAAAAATAGATTTAAGATTTTTAGTAAAAATATAAATTATAACTAATAGCTTGTCATGCACATAAAGAAAAAAAAATTATATATATATATATATATATATATATATATATATACACATATATATATATATATATATATATATATATATATATATATATATATAAATTAAATACCAACTACGTTCCACCTAATTCAATCCATTGGACACGGCCAATCAAAGAAGTATGTATCAACAGCGGCATTTTCCACCTTGCCACCCACCTGCTATTTAGGTCCCCGCTTCTAAAATCAATAAAAAGGTGATTTGTGGACATTTCTCGTTCTATTTTCTTCTCCATGGTGATCCCAAGACTGAATATTTAGTTAATAGTCGATTTTCCACTCTAACAGAGTATTAGTCTGATATCCCCAACTTCCCGTTCTACAAACAGTTAACTCTTCTGTAAGACAATATTAGACAAAAGTTTTTATATGCATTAGACAATGAGAAACCCTCTATGGAACAGTCAAGTATGGTTCCCTTCTTATGAATTGTAAATATGATACCCTACCGTCCCCTTCCTCTCTCTATTGCATCGTAATCTCTGATATCCAAATGGAACATATGATATTTTGTGTACGTATTCTGCACCATTCTTGAGTAATTCTGCATGAACAACTATTGCCATCGGGGACTTAACATCATTTCGTTTTCAATTGCCTCCATTACTTTTTGCCTTCGTTCCAAAGGTTCTTATTCATCATTGTTGCACCTGACCTTTCAAATTGCTTTTGTTCGCTTACATTGTGAATTGAAGGTTCAGTAATGATTCAATCTCCATCTAGACGGAATTGGTTTGTTTTTATTCCGGATTTTCATCTTCAGATATGCAATACTTACAACCAGCAAACATTTTTTTTTTTTAATTGTTTGATGTGTTTATTTTCAGTTCATACGTTAAGATTTTTTTTGACTAATTTTTTATTATTTTTTTACACACCATATTTTCACAATTGAAGTCTGGTTTATATATATTTTTTTAAATAAATAGAATAGGTAGTAATATAAAACTACAATATTTATTCAAAATTAAATAAGTATAAATAATTAAAATTATACACAATCTTATTATGTAGTTAAATAAGAATATATTTGAAACAATGGTCTCCGAAATCTTTTGTGAATTATGAATTATTCAGTCCTGACAGATAACAACTTCTTTACTCTTTATGGCACCTGACTTAGCCCCCATTGGCTTTAGAACCAGTGAAGCAGCTAGGTAGAATCGCACTGATCTCCAGAGCTCCATTTTTGCCCTCATACATAGGTACGGTACTTCGATTAGAGGTTTCCAGGCTGGGCATAAATATTGTGAATGGTTTTCGTAAGTGAAACCTGTTATTATTTGAATCTAAGTATTTTTTGTATTAAATTGTTTAAATCCTATTTTGTTCTAAAACTACTGTTACGAATTCGCTAAAAAATCGTATGAAGATTTTTAACAAAATCTTATTAAAAATTTGAAATTTAAAAGATTTACTAAAACACTTTGGAATGATAGTTGTATAATTGAACTATTAATGCAGATGTCACTGGCACTTTTGAATATTAAATAAAAGTTTTTAAAATAAGTAAAAATAAAATAAATAATAATTGGATTTAATAAAACATGTAGGTACCCAGCAATTTTTTTAAGCGGTGAAATTTGGGGGTATCGGCATTACATTAAAATTATTTTGGTCAATCACATTTCAAGAAACAAAGCTATTAATTGGACAATTCTGTATAACATTTGTAGATTTGGTTGATGTTTGGGATGCAACAGTCTTTCCAATTGGATTATCGGATTTAATATCCATTTGGATCGACAGTATGGTTGTTTTCCTTCGTCAGCTTCCTCCAGCAATCAGCACTTGTGGTGCGGCAGACTAACTGAAGCCAGGGGGAGGGAAAGAAGGCGGAGATAAAGCGAGGCTAGGAGGTTGAGCACATTGGGAGAGAGCACTTTATTAAGGGGCCTTATCTGGAACAAGTAGAACGGAGGCTTTTTATACCCTTCGGCGGGAGCTAATCCCAGTCCGGAGATGGAGCAGATTGTTGGCTAGTGACTTGCCCGATCAGCACACCACGCCCAGTAGCCCCGCCTACTCCTTTTTATCTTCTGGAGGGGGCGTCTCATGTTTTTTTACCGACTTTTTCCACATCTGTCTCCCCCTGATTCTTCATGTCCTCTCCTTAATCCAAGGAGTCCTGTCTCTCTTTTTATCTGTCCAGGAAAGCCGTTCTACCCTCTAGGAAGCAGTTTGTCAATTGGATCCACTGGGGTGGGTTCTTATTTGTCTATGATGGTATCGGAAATCGTTTTTTTTTTTTGTTTTTTTTTGTGATAGTAGCTAGTACCTAGCTCAGTATCGAGTGCCTAAAAAGTTGTTGGAACTAAACTTTAGAATATACAATATGACTAATTAATATCAACTTGTTATCTGTCTCATAAATCTATCAGAAATATAATTATACAATGAAAAACGCAGCGAATTATTATAATATTATGATAATAAAAATTAAGAATTTATTTGGATTGAATATTTTATTTTTATTTTTTAGCGACTTACAGCGGATGGTTATGCTGTTTTCCGAGGATCATCCAGGGATGACATAGGATGACACTTTGGTGCCAAATCTTAAAAAAAAAATGGGCCCAGTAGTCTCGAAGAAAAGAGGACGATGAACGGCGGACGGGTGGATTTTTTTTATTCGATGTTGGGATTATATATATCTTCAAATGTAAAACCTCAAATTTTGAGGAGAGGAGGCTAAATTTGTTTTCTATGTCGATTGGGTAAAGGTCGATTAATATTCATTTTTGAAAATAATAAACCAAAATATGAAACTATCATACGAAAATCTGTATACTGAGAGCGAGTTCATTTTTACCAGTGGCAAGCTACTTTTTATCATTGAAAAAAATGATTGATGCTGTTTCAAAGGAGATCATTTATCGAAAAAAATTAAGCGGGGCGAAACGCCGTCCAAGGCTCTGAAGATGACTATGGTCAAGCTTTAGTGAAAAAAAAAATATTGGTGTCTAGGATTTTAAAACAAATTTTAATACCCAATTTTGGTGCTACATCTAATTATGGAATCAGTTTTTCTCTATCAGCTCTACTTTTTTAATCTATTAATGTTTTATATTTTCAATGCATTAGGGTATGGCTTATTTAATCCCACTTATGAACCATTTGTCATCCAGTTAGTTCCAGAAAAATCAAAACCAGAAGAAATGAGCATTGCCTTTCAGGTAATTGTAGTGACCGACAAGGTTTAACCAGAGTTAAGGTTAATTGGCGAGTTCTCACCTTGCAGGTTAGATCGAAGTGAGGCTCACGTGATATTTCGTTTAGGAAAGAGTTGTTATAAAGTTAATATAAAGCGTACTTTTGTAGAAACGTACTTTAGATTGTTGTAGAATGGAAATAAAATGAGATCAAATAAAAGAACTTTTGTAAATCATCCTGAAGAGATTTTCAACAAATGCAGAGAATATTAGCTTGTATTCTCCGCACATGTAGCAAAGAATGACTTAGTTACTTTGTAAAAAGAGCTTATCTTGGATACTTTGAGATTGGACTTGTGATCAGGATAAAATCCGGGCACCGCGTCTGTTAAACTTATACAGAATATTTAGATAATAGACTACCGAATCAAGGAAAAGTCTGAAATTCGGCGTACCAATGTTTCGAAGAGTTGAACCCAATAATCACTTCGATGACTGTCATTTCTGCATAGTAAATATTAATTTAATCAATCGTAACTACCTTCGGAAATGTACTTATCCTGATTTAGGAGGGAGGCCTTGTCCCTGGCTCAGTGGTAGTGCCGATCCCAACTTTTTACCAGTGCTCTGGGAGGACAACTATCGTTTTTTTTTCACATGTGAATTTAACTTAAAACTGCGTAACGTATATTTCACCAAACTGATATATCTTAGAAATAAACTCCTAGACAAAAACTAATACCTTATTTAAATCCAGGGCATCAAATTCATATGAAATCACGACCCGAGTATATGCCGGAGTGTTTACAACAAAGCCACACAACAGTGGTCAACATCAGTGTTATTTAAATTGCACATATATTATTTAAATTGTACATATATTATTTAACTTATTATTACCATTTAAAAAAAATTATTTTAGTTTACTTTTTTAAATTGTAATTATGGCAAGAATGGATGCATACAGCTCTGATACCTATTGCTCTTGATTTTGGTAGATTTTATTATGTTTTCAATAAAAACTTTCAATAAAAACCGAAAAATTACTGCAGTATATGTTTCAGCTATTCTTCTAGAATTTAATATTATGAAGTACTCTAACAAGTTTTCATTTGATATTCATAAATCGACTTTAGGGAGGCCAGGCTCTCACTCTTTAATACAGGTCTTTAATACCAGTGAAGCGACTGTGTGTCTGTGTGTGAGAAGCGGTAGGATCTCCTGGAGCCCGGCTATGCCATTCACATGTGGGGGGCAGAGCTTGGTTCGGAGTTCTCGGGGGAGACTATAAATATTGGATATAGGTATGTGAAGATGACTTATTTTATTTTTACTTAACTTAATTTTTCTTTTCTTGGTTGTTTACTTATTTTGTTATTATTTAAATTGTTTATCTATTCATTTTTACTGGTATTGTACTTTTTTTTTCTTTTTATATGATATTTAATTGTTTTTATTTTATTTTCTTGTTTTTTTTTCGTTTATCTTGTACATATGGTATGAATGGATTCTCATAGCCCTAATACCTATTGCCCTTGAGTGTGGCAGCTTATATTATTTTTCAAATATTAAAAAAAAAAATGGACGCCACGCTGCACAATGGTTGAATGGCGGAATAAACCAATTTTTCCAAGGTATTGGAAAAATCATTCTGTTTTCACTATTGGTAAGTATATTAGTTACCTAAATTATTTTACTAACTTAATCGAAAATATTTAAATTATTGCACTTGTAATAAATCTTTCAAATCCAATCATGGGTTAGTGTTTGATTTTAAAGGAAATTTTTTTCGAAATAATTATTATTATTGCCACTAATATTTTTTTTCTTCGGTGTAATTAATTTTCCTTTATACTCAACAACATCTATACCACACAATAAACTATGTGGAAAAAAGTAAATATTTTTTTTGTTTTTTTAAACCTATAATTATATCCCGAATAAATACAAAAATTAGCCAATAAAAAATATTAGTTTATAAAGGTGAGAAACAATTTCAAATTTTCTTTCTGGAAGAGACATTTCAAACTACACCAATGTTATAAACTCTTCAAAGTATACTTCTTAATGCGAATTTCATTGTGATTAAAATTGCATCAGAACTAGTTTTTTGTTGTTCACAGATCGGGCTTGACAGAATATTCCGAAAAATTCAATTTTCAACCACTATGCGCCTGCTCCTTACAAGTTACCAAAGAGATAATCGGTGAGTAATTGACTTTTTAAAAACTTAATATAAAAAATAATTGAAGTGAAATTATCGATGCTCTTTCCTTCCTTATATTTATATGTGGGTCGGACTAAATTTGACAACAGGATATGTAAGGATAACACAAACATACAGCGAATAATTTAGAATTATAATACATAAAACATAAATTTGATAAGATAAAAATTATTTAGGTTATCTTATATTTTTATTACTAATAATATAATGAAAAGTCACCTTCAGATACAAAGTAAACAAATAGGAAGTTAAGTCAGAGCAACCAAAGCAGAAACAGTACAGACCGAAGTGGTCGGAAGAGCGGAAACGAGCCTTTTCGGAAAGAATGAAGGCCTACTTGAGTAATAAGAAGAATCCGAAGAAATTTTGATTGAGTTCTTTGCTTAACGTCTTCCATATTGGGAGAATACGCTAATAATAATAATAATAATAATAATAATGAATTCACAAATAAAAGTTTAAAAATACAATACAAAATTTCATTTAAAATTAAAAATATTTTATTTTACTAAGGAATAGAAACACTGTAATGGCATAGAAATACTTTGGTGAAAACTTGGATGGTTACTATCGGCCATCGCTCATTTCCCTACTAGTATGGAATAAGGTCAATTTTTAATATTTTTTCTATGGCCATTCTATAATTATAAGGAATAAAAGAATTACAAGGACTTTTATCTTCCTCTAGATAGAACACTGAACAAAAATGGTATAGTGTAAGGCTTGGAATAAAATGAACCAAGAGTTAGATAAATTTGAGACTAAATGGGAACGGCCAATTTGTTTTTTTTTTAGACTTGGAATAGTAGCTTCAAAGCCTTTAGCAAATAGATCCCAAAATTCTTAAATCTCCAGAATACCTGTAAATAATTAACTATTCAACGTTTCGCCAATTCAGGCATCGTCAGGACAGAAAAAGATAAAATCAGATATATACAGACCAGAGGCAGCAAATCTCACACCAACAAATAGAAGATGAATAATTTAATTATTTTTCTCTTTTCATCTTTTACATTCTTGTCTTGAATTATTTTGGATAATGGAGTAGTTCCCTGATACCTCCATTATGAATTTGTCATTGAACCTCTTCTGTATTATCAACTTTGTATATTTGATTTTGGCAGAGAGCACTTAGAAATTAAATATATGATTAGCAATAGAAATGGCGAAAAATGCTTGTTGTTTTTTGTTATCAACATTACTTAGGTCGCGCATTTTGCCTAGAAACTTAAAAGTTAGAATAGACAAAACTGTTATCCTCTCTTTTGCTCTGTATGGGTGAGAAACGTGAACCCTAACCTTGAAGTAACAACAAAACTATAAGGTCTTCGAGAATAAGATATTGCGTAGAATATTTAGGTCTGAAAAAGGATGAGTACATAAGAGAATTTCGGAGGTCACACAACGCCGAATTGCGAAGCATGCATCCTGACAATACAATAAAAGTGATATAATTGCGACGTTTAAAATGGGCATGTAAAGTTTTTGAGCTCAGTAACGAACAAATCTCTAAAAATAAGCTACTAAGCCAACTATTAAACGTCCGAGGGGTAGACCGAAACGTTGGTGGGAGGATTGCGTCAAGGGCGATCTTAAGGATTTGGATTTAGACGGTTGGTAGTCGGTGAACCGAGGTTTGTAGACAGCGATTGGTGGTATCGACATCCTTTATTAGCCTTTTATCCTTTATTATTATACTTAGAAATTTGGAAGAGCTACGAATCGTATTTAGGTATTAACTGTAGTCTGAGATTTGTAAAACTCTTTTCCCTGAAGGTTACACTTTTATTTATTCAGAATTATTCTAATTATAAATTTTTTTAGTTTATTCCATTCATTTTAAAAAAAGAATTACTCTTCCAGAGTATCTATATTCTTTAATTTCTAAAAAATTAAGAAATAGGTCAGTTGAGCGCATATTTAATGATATTTTATCATTAAATATGTGATTTTAAATGATATTTAAAAAATCATTTAATATGATATTTTAAAAAAAAACGGATAAAAAAAACTAGGGTTGTTTTAACTAGAAAAACGTTTTTTAAGAGATTTGTGTTAAATATAATAATTAATGTGGTATTTTAATTTGGCAAGATAGGAAATTATAGGAAAATTAAAATAAGTTCTTGGGGATAGTGAAATGAGATCTTCAATTTGTTTCCTTTGTTGAATAGTCCGACTGTTGTTAACTACAACGTTTCGGAGTGAGTACCTCATCTTCAGGTCAACTCAAATACTATTCATCTATTTGGGTTTTATAAATCAGGATATTCATCTCATCTTGTTTCATCATTATATTCATAAATGATATTTCGTCTTATTTCTAAACATAATTTTATCTCCAAACTCCAACAAAGCAAGGATAGTAATTTAATTTCATTGTCACACTGTGTTTATTAAGGTTGTATTTATCAATTGTATATTGATCGTGAAAGATTTTAGGGATACACTTTATCCCGTAATTGGAGAAAATATAATTTAGGGTAACTATTTATTTATTAAGATTTCGGAAATGGAGAGTCTCAAATATAATGAATGAACTTTGTGTTACTGAACAATTTTTCATTTTTAATTAAAACCGCTTCTCTATGAATTCCAGTTTTGTTTTGAAAAAGTAAGGTGTAATAAATACAGGAAAAAAAATTAGGTAATTCACTAAGCTATAAAAACCCGAAAGTATAAATAAAATCCCCTAAGCGGAATAAAAAACATAAAGAACAAGTAGAAAATGGAAATCAAATAAAACTCGTTCCGCACACGCTATTTGTTTATCCTTAACGGAAATATACTAAAGCCGGCAAAAAATAAATAAAAATGTGTTAAAAAGTCGAATTGAGTTAGAATTTTATAAATCTGAAAAAGCATTCCGAGGTTAGGTTTTCTGTTTATTTTTAACACATTTTTTTCATCCTCTCCTCTCCTTCTAAAATAAATACAGGGTTTGGTGATTATGAAGCCGGGAAGAGTGGATATAGGTCTAATGGAAGGGACAGTTTACAGCCGGAATTGGCAGCGTTCCCTCGGATCCATACATATTAATTCGCTTCGGAAATTTGCATCTGTCCTTGTCTGCAGGTTCTTCCAGGTCTGAACAAGGAGCACTGCCTTATGCCTCCTGTTAATACATAATTTGGAAACGGAATTCAATCCTGTTAGATTTCCAAGCTGTGACGAGGTATGCTTAAATATCAGAAGCAGCAAGAAAATTTATCATGTTTTTACTCATTAACATTACCTATTATTGTACCGGATAATTTTTATAAGGGGTAGGGTAAAATTGAGTTGGAAGATATATATTTGATATTTTAAAGGCGTGGTGGTGTAAATTGTTGCTCAGCGCGGTCTTGTTGAATACGAAAAATACAAAAATGCATATTTTGTAGTTATTACAAAATGTATTTATGGCTATATGAAGACTCCTGATGGAATGTTTTGGAAGAATCAACGCAGTGCCGGATTAACAATACAGGCAACTATCAATGGGTTCCGAGCCTCGTAGAGGCCCCGTGGCCAGTTAGAAAAATAATTTAGATTTGATTTAATTTAATTTACAAAGATTTTAGGTTTATTTTTAAAGGACAAACAATTTCACAAAATACGCTTATAAGGTACATATTTATTTGTTCTCTAAAAAAGCAAACTCAATTACACTGACGCTACATCCTTCATCATTGCAATGCTTCTAGCGGTAAGTGGACTGAGCGGTCCCTGATAGCAAAGGACGCCAATATCTTAAAATATCCTAAGAAATTGGAACCGAACGATAAGATTAAAAAAACTAACTAGCTTCAATGTCTTATTTGGCTGTAGTTTGAGGAAAAAATTCATTTAGTCCATGCATGTTTTTTTTTTAGCAGGCAGAAATAATTTATTATGAAAATTCCCGAAGTGAATTTCATTTCTTTAACGTATCCGTTTAAGGATTTTTCGAAAAATTTAATCAAAGAAATTTTTTTTTTTAAGGAAACAATGTGTAAGAAACTATTTCTTCTAGAACTTTGAAACGATAATAGATATTCAATAGTTGCATCTAGTTTATAACAAGATACAGTTCCCAAAAACTTTTCCCTCTTCTCCTTCTACAACTAATTTTTTCATACCTTATTCACAGTCAATAAACTATCCTTCCTTATATTTGATTCTCAATATCTTTAAAAAAAATATATTACTGTTTATTATGTAAGAAATGTATAGTCTTTTATAATATAAACAATTTTTTATGTCATTAAAAAAGGAAATCATACATATTTCATAATTCTCGAAAATAGTTAAATAATCTTCATACGTTTATTTCAATAAACTTCTAACATAAGAAGGCATTTGAAAAACCGGGAGATGGTGCTGGGGAAGGGAACGATGGAGTTGCAATACAATGGAACGAAATCGTCGTGCGTTACAACCTTCGCTATCAATTAGCCCTGATTTAGGAGCTGTGTGTAAACTAGATCCCCCTAGATTTTACCATGGCTCCTAATTACAAATATGTGACCCGTCCAATTAATTTAACTATAATCTGGTGGAGGCCATTTATCAGAGCGATAGTGTGTGTGAGAGGCAGCAGCGGTGGGGAGATCTCCCGCGAAATTAGACCATTCTGCTAGCTCGACCAAACAATCAGCGTTTGTTATCAAATTAGCGCTAATCAAATACAATTAAATGCTGACAATACGGAAAATAGTGATTTTTTAAGCAATATATACTGTCTCTGGTTGATACATCTCTTTAGACTGCTGATGTGAGATGTGCTGTATTTGATCTTCACAGATATAAATTTATTTGTGTATGTCCTGATGATGCCTGAATTTCCGTGGAGCGTTGACCGGTTAGTTGTTTACCGGTTTTTTATATACTGATGTGTTTGGAATCTTACAATTGTATCCTAAAAATTATTTTATGTCTCTTTTTGAGTTTTTGCTCTTTTATATTAATAATTCAGCAATTACGCTTTAAGTGTTTGATGGTACTATTCTACTTTCTCAGTTCAATTCAAAAAGTAGCACTGGGATCGGAAAAGAAACATCGAAATCATCCATCTTAATTAAAACTACTAAGATCATATGGGTTTTTAAAAAAAAGTCATTCAGTCGTCATGTTACTCAGCTTCGAGCACCATCCGTACTTCTGATCTAATAAACTTTACGGGTATGCAGAAGGTAACGAATTCACCAACATTGTAGTGCTCAGAATTTAGATTTATTTATAATAAAGTATAATAATGACTGTTACATTGTGGCATCAGGCTACTTTCAGCTAATTATTGGCAACTACAAAAAAAATAATGACAAACTAGCTTACAGACTATTTATTCGGCTCCTTCTAACTCGATAAATATAGATGCTTATTTGTGTTGAATAAAAGGAAAAACGATTTTTTAGTTCCTAGCATTTTGGAACTGATTTTAGCTATATTTGGGACGCTGAATCTAAATATGGAATCAGTTTTTTTTTTTTTATCAGCTCTACTTTTTGATATAAGTGTGAAAAAAGATGTAAAAATCTCTTGATCAGGCTGAGAATCCCCACATCTACACTGGGAATCCCATCCTTCATTTCAATGCTTCAACTAAATTTGAGTCAGTTTGTGAGTTTTGCGCCGCACCAGGTTTGTAAACTTGTACACCATGAACATTTACGCCAGTGGGCTAGCGAGAAAAGAAAGAGTGGAGAGAATTCGGTATTTTGGAGAGAACCTAAAAACCACATCAATGGCTGTTATTTCTGTCTAGTAAATATTACTGGAATCAATCGAAACAACCGTAGCAAGTGGACTTATCCTGATCTTTCTGAGGACGAATGTTGTCCCTAAAATCGCACTTTAGGTGCCTAACAGTAAATATGAGGGGATGTCATCAATTCCTCAACGTTTCAACCAGAATGAGTTAAATGATCTCTTCAGAGATCTTAACCTGTCAAAAGAAACTTCTGAATTACTGGCTTCCAGTTTGAACGACAAAAATTTACTGGAACAAGGAACCAAAATTACTTTTTACCGTATAAGAGAAAAGGATCTGCTACCATTCTTCCCTCAAGAAGAAAATCTTGGATTTTGTCACGATATTAGAGGACTTCTGGAAAAATGAGTCTTCCTGAATATTTTCCAGATGATTGGCGCCTATTTATTGACAGCTCAGAGCAAGTTTGATTGTGCTCTTCTACACATTCGGAACAAATATGGTTCAAAACCAATAGCTCACTCTACGACAATAAAAAAAACTTATAGCACCATAGCTTTGGTCTTAGAGAAGATAAGGTATCGTTAATATCAATGGGTGATTTGTATGGACTTAAAAATGGTGAACTATCTCCTCGGACAGCAAAGTGGCCACACCACTATCCTTCTTTCTTGTGCCTCTGGGATAGCAGAGACAAAACAACCTCTGGGTTCGACAAGTATGGCCCAAGGGAGAAGCCATGGTCGTTGGAAAAAACAATGTTAATAACGAACCTTTAGTTAAACGAAAGAAAATCATCTTTCCTCTACTGCAAATCAAGATGGGCCTTATTAAGCAGTTTGTAAAGGATCTTGATAAGAACGGATCATGCTTTGCATTTATAGAGGAAAAAATGCCTCAATTGATCAAGGAAAAAATTCCACTTCCAAATTCGATTTTGGCCTAGAACTATTCTCAAGGGTATTTGAGCTTGAAATGTTTAAAGTTGCAATTTTAAAATGATCACATGAATAATATCTCTCAGTTTTTTATTTTATTTTTTAATTCGATTATGAATAAATCATAAACACATACAATCACAAACCGACTTCAATTGTTTAAAACTCATTTATCCGTATTTTTAAACACTATTACGTACTATTTTTTATTTTTTTAAACAAATATATTTCCACACATTTTAATGTGAAAAAAAACATTTTTCCTCATCTTTGTGATTTTTTTTCACCATGTTGCTACATCTAAAACGGATATAATTTGTTTCCACTGTTTTTCTTCTAATTATGATGTTAAGAAAGTGGCAATTTATTTCAAAAAATGAATATATATTTATTCTATCGTGCCTGGATTGTATAGAGTATGCCTGAAAATGTTTTTTCATTATTGATTGTGTCACAGATTGGAGCCCCGATTTTGATTTTTTCAACGTGCTAATGCTTACGTACCGTTATATCTCTTCTTCAAACACCTTCTGAAACATTAACTTCTTTCCTAAAAGAAGTTACAAATGGTGTAAAACCATTTGGGCCAAACATGAGGATGTGAAACTAAGACAATAACTCTTTCTCTGTGCCTAGCACGTTCCTTGTTTGTTTCCATAGAAACTTACCAACTTTTAGGGCCATAAGGGACTTAGGCTCACATCTTTTTTAATAAATCCAATGCTTTTAATAAGGGCCCTGTTTATTAGTCTGCAGCAACAGAATAAACAACAGACTAAACAACAGAATAAAAAACTGAGAGATATTATTCATGTGATCATTTTAAAATTGCAACTTTAAACATTTCAAGCTCAAATACCCTTGAGAATAGTTCTAGGCCAAAATCGAATTTGGAAGTGGAATTTTTTCCTTGATCAATTGAGGCATTTTTTCCTCTATAAATGCAAAGCATGATCCGTTCTTATCAAGATCCTTTACAAACTGCTTAATAAGGCCCATCTTGATATGCAGTAGAGGAAAGATGATTTTCTTTCGTTTAAAGAAAGGTTCGTTATTAACATTGTTTTTTCCAACGACCATGGCTTCTCCCTTGGGCCATACTTGTCGAACCCAGAGGTTGTTTTGTCTCTGCTATCCCAGAGGCACAAGAAAGAAGGATAGTGGTGTGGCCACTTTGCTGTCCGAGGAGATAGTTCACCATTTTTAAGTCCATACAAATCACCCATTGATATTAACGATACCTTATCTTCTCTAAGACCAAAGCTATGGTGCTATAAGTTTTTTTTATTGTCGTAGAGTGAGCTATTGGTTTTGAACCATATTTGTTCCGAATGTGTAGAAGAGCACAATCAAACTTGCTCTGAGCTGTCAATAAATAGGCGCCAATCATCTGGAAAATATTCAGGAAGACTCATTTTTCCAGAAGTCCTCTAATATCGTGACAAAATCCAAGATTTTCTTCTTGAGGGAAGAATGGTAGCAGATCCTTTTCTCTTATACGGTAAAAAGTAATTTTGGTTCCTTGTTCCAGTAAATTTTTGTCGTTCAAACTGGAAGCCAGTAATTCAGAAGTTTCTTTTGACAGGTTAAGATCTCTGAAGAGATCATTTAACTCATTCTGGTTGAAACGTTGAGGAATTGATGACATCCCCTCATATTTACTGTTAGGCACCTAAAGTGCGATTTTAGGGACAACATTCGTCCTCAGAAAGATCAGGATAAGTCCACTTGCTACGGTTGTTTCGATTGATTCCAGTAATAACACGACCTAATACCACTAAAAAGAATATTCTTCATGTACATAGTAAAATAAGTAAAACGGCAAAAATAAGTTCAGACCTATTTTAAATTACTCAAGTTATTGCAATTCAATGGGTGATACTTCAATCTGTATTTATTTATTAAAAACCTCATAATCACCTTTTATCGGTACTTATCTTGGAATAGCCACATTTCTAAATCCCCCAAAACTCCATCTCAAACAGTAATTTCTAAAATTTCGTGAATTCTTCTCCGTAAATACCCGTCAACTTATTTTTTTCTCCCTCTTTTTCTCTCTTTGACGCCGCCCACAGGCACGGCAGATAAAGCCGCCCCTTCCAGCCGCTCTTATCTCTTATTTCTTCTAGACCACTCCCTCTTTTTCTCCTTCCCTATCCCACCACCTTCCATTTCACACCTTTTCTTAATTGAACTGTTTTTTATACTTAAAAAATCGTTTGTATTTGGAAATATAATTGTACTCAAATTTTACCACTAACCAAAAATTTTCATCCCAGGCAGCCTTTTCTGCCTATACATAAATCCGCCACTGCTTTGATCTCGTTATATCCTTAAACTTCTCCCTTTGCTTCCTCGAACCTCTTCTTGAATAAAAGATCTTATTCCAATTGACTTATATATTCTCTTTCATGGAACTGCTTGTTTAGAAAAGTCCCTTATGATTCATTTAACACCATCACTCAACTATCAATATCAATACCAGTCCTATAGGATCCCTCTTTAATATTGTTGGAAAGATGGTGTCCTCGTAATCTTTAGCAAGTTAGGACTATTGGTGACCTAAGTGTTTGCTACTATATTACACTCAAACTGCCTTCAAACACATGAATATTTTATCCTGATCTTTCCTGCAAAATGACAATTTCGACCTATGTTCAAACAGGATTATCTCAGTTAATACTTAACATAGGGAACATAACTTAATTTTATAGAAAATTTAATTAGCTGTAACGTTTATTGTGGAGATGTTTTTGATAAAAGACTTTTTTTGTAAGAAAATGATAATTTGTTGCAAATCTGCGTTTATTATCTTATTGCGTTTTTTTGTGATTAGTGCCTTACCGAAGCGTCTGATCGATATTTTCACCGATATAGCATTGCTTTAGAATTTGTTTTCCTGTAGGAATCATAAAATATATCCCCATTATATTAAACATTGCAGAGTTGTGTGAGCTGGAGAGGTACTGGAGAAAGTTGGAGGGTTGAATATGAGCTCAAAGAAAACTTGAGGTGACACAGTTGTGCCCCACCAAGTTTTACACCTAAACTCCATGAATTTCGGATTTTAAAGGGGTGCCAATGGAGTTTTGAACACCCTGTATAATGTATAAAATAAGTTTCCCGCAAATTTGCACTGCTAATATAATATAAGTTGTAAAATTCAAAGTTATAGTATACTGAGTCAACCAATATACCTAACAATATCACATCTATTCTTTTTACATCTTCTCCTACACTTCGGGTAATTCCTCTAACTGTGACATTGATATTGCGCTGGAATGGACACTCCATGTAAAACTAGTATGCTCGAATAATTATAATTTAGTAATTGAAACGAAATTAAATTATATGGAAACTGATGGACATTGAGGACAATAAATAAAAATTAGATGTTGGAAATGTAGGAAATGTCCTGAAGACAGAGGAATCCTCTGAAATGTCGGTGAGGATTTAAAAAGAATTCATGTAAAACAAGCATTGTTATAGGATTAGCTAGCATTAGCGTAATTCTTAAATGTTTTACTAATTCAGTTTAAGTAAAGTCAGCCAGTTATTGTTAACACAACTTGAGTCATACAATGCAAGCGCACATAATTTTATAACAGAAATAAATTATCAAAGTAATAATCTAAAAGATAACATAATTTAACAAACAAAAAAAAAACCGACTACGGAAATAATCCTATCCATCCTTAGAGACGGAATGTTTTTGCATATCTACGTAAACACATTGGTGGATTGTTACTGAAGTTGATGCATATGAATATTGAAACTTGATGTAGCTGTCCTTCCATACCCGAACGAAATTCAAGACTCTTCTGACAATGCATTGATTTACTTTCTGTATGTTTACAAGCACAGTTGCAAGGAGCTTTCTAAATGACCTGCATATGATACTTGAAAGGAGCCGTAAAGTGTAGTACAGGCCCAATTCAGGCTCAACTCAATTAACTTTTCTTAAGTTAAAAATGATATCTTAAAGTGAGGATTCAGAAATTCAATGATGAATAAAATTTGTGAAGAAATAATTATAAAATGTAATATAAATTATAAGAATAGGTTTATAAATTGTTAATTAAAAAAATAGTAAATAAATTTTATTTCAATTTCTCTCCTTTAAAATAATATTGTACACTAGAAAATATTAGAAAGCACATTGTCTCTGATAAATTAATTTTCATTCAAATAATTTATTTTTATTCAAATATTTTTCATTTAAATTATTATTTTTTATTCAATTTTTTTTTCAACGACTAACATTTTTTTTTATTTCCATAATTATTTTTTATTCGAATAATCTTTTTTTTTATTCGAAAAATTTTATTTTATTCGAATAAATATTTTTATTTGATTATTGATTTAAAAATTATGATTATCCTTGAATCAATAAAAATTGTATTCATTGTTTATTAATTATTTTCTGAGTCAAATTTGCTCAACACAGGCAGTGGGGAACATGACCGATCTATCTGAACAAAAGTCCAATTAGGCATGGAAGCCCAATGTTTTGAAATGAATCTAAACTTAATCTTTATTACATTAAGTAAGTATATTAGAAATTTATTTAGATCTAAAAATGTGCAAAGAGGAAAAAAATGAGTTGTTTTTTAATAGGGATAGGGGTCCCTTATACTTCATCGGATGCATAAGAGGGAGAGGAGGAGAGGAGATGTTGGCACTATGGATCATGGAGATCTTTGGCCGCGCGATGTGGTATTCTTACAGACATTTATTGCTTTTGCATTTACAGACAGTGTGGAGAGGGTCACCCAACCTCACCTTGCTACGAACCATCGTGCAGCGGCAGGCTATCCATAACCGATCCCTTTAGGGCCAATTCGGAGGTGTCCTTCCCACCGACCCCGGGTTCAAGGACAGTCACAAACCGGTCAAGATCCACGGATTATGGCTGCTGGAGGTCAGCTGGCGCACGAGGACCTATGTTTCTTTCCCCGAAGCAGATCACCAATGGATCAAAACTCCAGGCGGCTATTCACAATTTAGGTACAGGGGGTAAGATCATTACTCCAATGCCACAACACACACATATATATATAATATATAATATATATGTGTATATATATTATATATAATATAAGTATAATATGATTTAATTAAGTATTGGAACGGATTTTAAACAAATTCAACTGGACACAATTCGGCAAACTTATTTTAAAACGTTTAAGGCAGTTCTGTTTTGAACATCAATGAATGAAAGTATGCGCCTGATAGGTTAAAAAAGGTGGCAATAAAAAACAAGATATCAGCACGTAATTTTGGACTGTGAAGATACTCTGAGAATAGAATTTTAGAAATCCGTCTGGAACTTGGATATCAACTAAAATAATTTGGTTGAAAAGTGGTAGTTCTACTAAGAATATTGCCTCCCGCAATATAAAATGTTGCAGTGTGACAACCTAGAAAGACAAACTAAAAGGTGAATATAGTTATTTTTTATAGATTTGAATTATTTCGAAAATAAATATATATTATATATATATATATATATATATATATATATATATATATATATATATATATATATATATATATATATATTCTTGATCAGCATTATATTTCTTGTAAGATTGAACGATTTCTGAATTTTGTCCAGCTAGATCGGTCATATTCCAAACTGTGCGCTGTAGTCGGGTAAAAATATGAATCTACGTCATGGCGCTAATGTTTCTATGTTCTTTTTCCATATCATTATATTGATTGAGTCACTGTACTATAACTTAATATAGTACATTGATATACTATAAACTGTAACTTGACATTTAAATAATATAATCCAATGATGCAGTGTGACAGTTAATTTATACCGTTTAATGCATGTCTATCCAGAAAATAAAATCGTTTTTCATGAAAAAAATGATATCATTTATTTTATGATTATAGTCACTATTATAATGAAAATTTTTAGTTGTTTCCTTATCTCTTACTAGTACGCAAGATTAAAGGCGGTTAATGCTTCTTATTTCTCTGAAAGTTAGAATTTACAAAGTTATTATCCTTCTTTCTATCCTCCAGTTCTTTCTGGGGTTGAAATGTGGCCACACACTTTGAACGAAGAACAACGTCTTACGGTCTTCGATAATAAACTATTACGTAGGATATTTGACTAGAAGAAGGATGAGCCCACTGGAGGCTATACAACGCGGAGGTTGAAATTGGAAAGTAATGTTGTGTGACTCAGCAACGAACGAATCTAAAAAGCTTCCGCTGAATAGGAGGGTGTTCAGGCTGACCATATGAAATCGGATTTTGTCGGGGGCAGTCTAGGGATACTATGTAAGCGGCGATTAGCGGCAACAGCATATAAGTCTTTTATTAATTTATTATTTTTAGTCCTTTAGCGATAGTCCGTCAGCGGACTTGCTTAGTTAATTAAGGCAAGAGCAGGCCAGGCAGGAGATTGGTGAGGACACAAAGGCTGATTGATAACGTCCGCGGATGACACTTGGCTCTAATGACTGAAGCGAACAATGTGCCCTTCGGTAATTACTGTTCTAAGGAAATGCGCAAGTTGTGTCGCTCTTGCGGTGAATAGCGCCACAGTTCTGCAACCTTCTTTGGGGTCTCTGCAGGTGATTGAGTTATCACGTGATTTATGTTTCTAGGACTGATACTACAAAAATACATATCAATTGAAGTTTATAGGTTCATAACTTAAAAAAAAAATAATACGATTTACATGCTTAAAAGGCAAAAAGTGTCGCTTAAAAAACTAATCATGGGTGGGTTTGAAAATATTAATTTATTATTAATACTCCAGGTTTTGGGTGAGGAAATATGGTTACGGTTTCTAGCTCTAATCCAAGTGGTGTAAAGGCTATTAGGACAAATATATCCATCTGTGTCTATCGTCATTTCTTATATTCCTCATATTTCTATCAAATTATCTAATGATATTACTTACACAATAAAGACTAGGATTACAAAGCCATCGATAACAATACGTTGTACAATATTTTCATATAGCAGTGGTTCACCAAAAAACTAGTTATAATCTAGGGTAGATTTAGATGGCCGAAATATTTAATAGACGAGAAGAGAGAAGTCGAAATATATGTTTAACTGTTATAGTGATTTTAGATAATAATTTGGCTGTTTGGTGAAATTAGGCTCATTTCATATAGTCCTACACCGTATAGGTTAAGATATAAAAAAAAAAATTCTCAAAACCTAATTTTAAATTTTAATTATATTTTTTTATAAAGTATATATTTAAAAATTTTGAATAGTTAATACTGATGTAGATTACAGATCAAAATACATATTTGATATGATAATATATTTATTACTAAAAAATTGAACACTGAAGCTCCTCTCATGAAATACTCATTACTTATAACTAAAGATCGGATTTATATACAGCAAAAAAGGTCAAAATATGCTATATTATATGCAGAAAAAAATCCTCAAATATGCAGTAAAACCTGAAGTAATATGCTGTAAAATGTAAATGTTAATTAACCGAATCGACAAAAATAATCAACAAAAGGCTATAATTATTGTCTGAATTTCTTTGCTTAACTATTATATTTATAATTTATAATTTAAATAAGAAAAAGCATAGATAAATTATAGAACAAATTTTAAGACAAAATTGTTTTATAAGTAAATAATTGTAAAATACAATTAAATTTTTCAATTTTTTTCTTTTTCGCAATTGATAAATAACAATTAAATATTATTAAAAATTTTCTTTAATGAAATTGTGTCTCCTATCATTTAAAAGAAATTTGTATGTAGAAAATGATCTTTCTACATTCACTGAAGTGATGGGTGCATATTTAAATTTAGTTAATAACATTGGATCTCTAATTTCACAAGCGATATCTATTTCAGCATTATGGATTTCATTAACATTTCTTAAAGTTGCTAGACCTATATTTTTTGTGGGAATATCTCTCAGTTTTTCCTTTAAAGTCACCAAATTTTCCAGGAACACCATTGTCATTCGCCTGTGATTCTTCTATAATTTCGCACCCCTCGTTTAATGAAAAAGTTCTTTTTTTTATTTGTAATTTTCTATGTTTTATATAGGCTTAATCATCAATTACGTTGCTTTTCTCAATACTGGCTGAAACTGTTTGAATACTTTCAACACCGTCATTTATTTTAATTCCATTTACAACTTTAATGAATTCTGTTTAATTGTCAGCGTAGAATATTGTTGATTCCAGCCAGATCCGCCATCTCGTTATTACTGGAATTGGTGGTAATGGTTTTCTCGGAAGTATCTCTTTATACTTATCTAACCTAGCTGGTAGTTTAAGAAACATTTGTTTCCCATTGTTAACTAATTTATTAATGTCGATAAATGATGTTTAAGAAAATAGTTTACTTTTCCATATTCTGTTTTAATTGAGGGAAAAATCATTTTAACAATAATTTTGGCCAAATATGCAATAACTCTTCAAATTCGCAAAAATATGCAACATAAAATTTAATATATCTACGCCAAATGTATTGATTCGTATAGATATTCAATAATTTTGGTTTAAAAACTTATAAAAAAAAAAAAATATGCATTTGCATAAAAATCCGGTCTTTACTTATAACCTTTCTGATAGCCAAATTTCTAATAATATCCTGAAAAGATTTTCTATTTCTTCGACGGGTCTTCTGCCTAAGGAAATTAAAAAAAAAATCTTCAGCCACTGCTTTCATGAAGAAGATTTTAAACTGGAAGAAGAGTGGCATTTTTTTGTTAAATCACATGGTAAAGGTCTTTCAGACGGAGTTGGTGGTACTGTGAAGAGACTGAAAGCTCGTACCAGTTTGCAAGGACTATGAAAAGCAAAACCAAATCCCGTAAAATAGAACTTCCTGGGTGCAGTGCTGGATTAACAATATAGGCAACTAGCTAAGAGCTCCGAGTGTCGTAGGGGTCCCTTGGCCCGTGAGAAAAATAATTTAAAATAGTTTTTACTTGCTTTGTTTTTTATTAAGCTAATTCAGGCCTTACCCGAAGATTTGGCTTATTTCTTAACCTCGTCTCTTACGAGTTCTTTTAGCCCTACCACCAGGAGTTTCCATTGGTCATTCTCACATAGGTCCATATGGGGTTATTCTCAAGGTCTTAATAGGTTTTATATTAGCTTTGATTTCTCCAAGTAGGGAAAATTACATGTTTTAAGTTGATAATATTTATTAATATATTAAATTGAATTAACTATTTAATTATTACTTTCAATCAAAATATATCCCCTTTCCATATTCCCACTACATAGCAATATTAATACTTTACTAAAACACTAGCAACTAATTCTTTTTTTAAAGTAATCAATAAGTACAGCTAATTTGAACCAATAACTTATCATAATAATAAATAAAATAATGAAAGAATAACAAGTGCTGGAAGGAACTAGAACTTTCTATAGGATGGCAAAATACTGTTGGCTTGCGTTTTCGCTCTTGCTGATAGGGTGGGTGTACGAAATGTGATAATATCTACCCGGCGTCCGTATTTGCACCACATTTTGTTTTATTTTACCAGAGCGGTTATCGTTAGTTGAAACGTAATTGAACCATTTTTGTAAGCGAATTTAAGCTGAGCGACTTTTAGTTGAAACTTTTTTTGATAAAATGCATATTTCTAGAACAAATAACACCCACTTATAGTAGGTTTTTCCTTGAAATACCGATAATTTCACAGATTAGACGCTCCGTGGTCCGTTATCCTAAGTTCTAGTTTTAAAGGTAACTGGGCCTTTTGTGTAGGTAATTTTAAGAGAAACAACATCCGTTTAAATTTTTTTCAATAAAATTCATATTTCCTGAAAAGGAAACTAAAACAACTGTTTTTTAACGATTTATTTAGGATAAAATCATATTAAAGCTCCCGATTTCGATTTCCGGATTACGATATTCGTAACTTACGCAAAAAAAATGACACCGTTGCGGACTTTACCGCAAAAGTGATCCAATTCACTTAAAAATCAGGGGCTAGCTGATGGACTATAATTTTAGAATGCACTCCAAATTACCTCCACGCACTTTCATTATTTAGGTTTGCAGCACTGACTGTTTTAGCATCAAAAGAATAATGGGAGATTTCCCGCCTCGCTCAATACGTTGAATCATAGATTAACAAAAGCTTTTTCAAGCAAAACTCTCTAATTGTAAGACCAAAATTGAAAAAAGAAAACCCAGTCCATTTCTTCACTCATATATTTCCACCTGGCAAACATCAAAAAGCCAATCAATTATCATTTATCTATAATTTGATAGATAAATGCATTTAGTCCATGTATGTTATTTTATCACCAGGCAGAAATCTTTTATCATTAATATTTACTACCGGAATTAGTGACTTATGCTCAAACGCCCACGATATTCTTGCATTACTCTTTTATTCGTTTATTTTTCATTTTATTCAGTCATTGTGACCGTCAATCGCTTTAAGTTTTTCGAAATTATTACAGTTCTTCAAATTTAGAAAAGGGTGCGACAATTTTTAGACGGATTAAGCAGAAAAATGCTTCGAGAAAATCGACGAAGCTATATTCGTAGTAAGGACATTCAGATAAATATTGAACAGCGAAGAGATGTCTTAATTGTAGGAAAGATAATGTTTTGAAAATATAATCTCATTGTGAATATTTTGCATGCGATTACTTTATTTGCCATAATTTCATAAATTGCATTATTTCACGATCATTCTTACCTTGCATGAGTACCGATATATTAAAATTTGGTACTGGTATAAAATTTAATTAAATGTTACCTACCTCACCTATCTACTAAATTTGATTTATTGTTCTAAAACCAGTATTGAAGTGAAAAGGGTCCGGGTGATGGACTCTATAACAAATTATATATTAACTCTACGCTTTACTTCATTGTGTCTCTATTTATACAATAAATCATACTGAATTATAAAGAGGAGAGGCGCCCCGATATTTGGTTTTCCTAGCGTTCCCCACATGGCTTAATTCGATTTTGCCTGGGTAGGAGTTAGAAAATATTAACAATGTAGATTTTTCATATTCAGCCCAAGAAGATTATGCTGAATCAAAATGTTTCTTCTTCTTCAAAATGACCATTTCATGAAAATTTATTCATTTTTTTTTTTTAACAATGAAGCCATTATCATCTCAAATTTATATTTCCTCCAGTGATTTACAGCAATACTAATATTTGTTAAGGGAATAAATTTTAAAATATATAGGTACTTTTAAAATTAAGTTTTGAGATTTTAAAAAAATATTTGTTATAAGAAAGGACATGAAAAAAATATAAAATGACACCAATCGCAGGCCTCTATCTAAATTAAGAAAGCTTCAACAGCAATTCCCCCCCCTCCCCCTCCCAAAAAAAAGAAAATGTTGGATCCATTTATGAGAGCTTTACAGCTCGTCCAAAGCGAGTAGGCATATCTCATTAAAATTTCATTTTCCAAGTTGTGTAAAGTTTTTTTACTCCCCATTTTGGACCAGATATAGGCACTATTGGTATAGACACGTGGACTAAGACACGTCTGAGATGGTGAGGTTTAAACTCTGTGTTGCGTAAACATGGAATAATCTACAATGTATAACAATAAACTAATCAGAAAAATGGTTTTGTTTATTTATTAAACCATCCGATATTTCTAATAACTTTTTATGTTTTTATCAATCAGCAAGAATATTTCGACGTCATTTTTTGAAAAAGGCGTATGCGGCACTAAGCAAACTTCACGGGAAACACATAAACGATTTTCCCCAAATAACAACTTTAAAAAAAAAAAAAAAAATCCTATATTTTATAGAGTAAACATTTATTAACCTGGCAAAACCTTTACAATTACAATATATTTTAAAGGAATTTAGCACTGGTTAAGGCCAAAGTGACGATTGATAGTCCTTAAAATTTGGTGCTTACGTCATCAATATTCGATTTTTAGACCATTTACAATTTTCTTTTCGATATATCGTGGGCGGGAATCGATAGAGGCTGTTTTTGCGTCCCAACATCAATTGAAACCTTATATCAATTGTACCAGTATTGCGGCGAGAGAGGTTGGCTAGATACCAAGCTATTCCACTCACATATGTGGAGGAGAGTGGGTTTGGGAGCTCCTAGACCGAATATAATTATTGTAAATATGTATGAATGTGATATTACTAATTTTTAATTTCATTAATATTTCAATTATTTTATTTTTTTTATTGTATGAATATAAACCTATTACTACTTTTATTTTATATATTATTATATATATATATATATATATATATATATATATATATATATATATATATTAATAAAAATGTATATATTTGTTTCTTATTTATTTCTTGTAAACAAGGTATAAATGTGCACTTTGATTACTATTACTTTTTTCCCTTAACGTGGCAGATTGTAATATTTGTCAAGATGAGATATGTATGAGATTAATAAAATAATGGAAATAGGGGATGACAACTAAAGTATATTTTTGTATACACTTTTTATTTAATTTACAATGTAATAGTGTACTGAGTAATCACAATAGGCAATAATTTCGAATGATTAAAACACTTTTTATACCTCAAGTAGTTAAGGAAGTGAGAGAGTGTTTTTAGGGAAAAGTTAGAATAAATAATCAATTTATTAATAAGCATTGGAGTTACCAGATAATTGAAGAACCACGTAAGTAATAAGAAACCATCTTATAAATCCTGATATTTATTATTCTTATGAACTTCTAAAAATTATCAATCCAATCCTAAACGTACAGGGCTTGTTATCTGAAGGTAATTTCCGAAGTAATAAGTCAGAACCACAAGAAAATTCTTCTATGGTTTGAAAAAAAAAAAAAAAAATGGATTGTTCATGTGAGGACCTGGGAGGGGAAAGAATGGAGTGGCGGTTGGGAATAATGGTTGAATGGTTGGTGACTGGAGTCAGTCCAGCGGAAGGCTCGAGGATTTATGTAAGCTAGTACGTCACCTGCACCACGAGCTTACCCAAAACCACTTAAACCAATAAGCATTTCTCCTTTCAGGCCAACATTTCTGCAATGGACAGGTAATTGACCAAGTTGCAGAAAAAAAAGGACAATAGCTTTTTGCTTCTTTCAAATATCAGTTCCTAAATGGACTTTATCTGGACTCAATAAAATTTAGAGAAAAAGCCTTCGCTTCATTGACTCAATTTTAACTTTACAATATCAACTTTTTAAATTTTAAATAATATTTTTAATTATTTTATTTTTTCGGTGATTTTTTTTAATCTATTTTCGTTACATTCCTCAAAACTCTTCATTAACCTCTACTACACATCTCTAAAATAATTTGAAAATGTTTCAGTTAAGGAAAAAGAAATACAACAAAGTGAAGTCGAAAATAACCAAATTTTTTCAGTAATAAGAAAAGGATATGTTTTTAAATTTTTAAAATTATAAATATGTAATATAAACATGGATGATACCATAACGGTTTCTAGATTTTTCCGGGGCGTGAACTTCATAAAGTTAAGTATTAATGCCATAGGAGAAAAAAATGCATTAAATATTATAGTTTTACAATGTCAACTGCAATAAAATGAAAAATATTTATGCAACATATAGTTGCTCTATTATAAATAATTCAATAATAATTTAAAATGAGAATAATAATTCTTTTTTTAAATGTTTCATAATTTTTTTATAAATGTGTTAATGAATTTAACTTTTAATTAATTAATTAATTAACTTTTTAATTCTTTCTTTTCCTGCACAAACCTATTATAAAGGGAGTAAATACCAATTAAAAACCTTAAAAAATGATAATGGTGAGGATACCGTTGATCACAGATCAATAGATGGTTGCGGGATCCAGTCAAGAAATAAACCGTTTTATTCGATATTTTTTTGGCTGATGTAACTTTATGTAAAATATTTTTTATTTATTTAATCATTTCTTCTTACATTTATATTTATTTATTCCATAATAACTTCCATATCTAATTTGGTTTATTATTTTCAATAATAGATCTTTGTAATCGACCAAGAAAAAACATTTTGTAACCCTCCTTCAATATTTGAGGTTTTACGTATCAAGATACGTAGAATCCAGATATCAAATTTTAAAAAATCCGTCCGTCCGCCGTAAGCCGTCCGCGGCTTTTCTCCGAGACCACTAGACCGATTTTCTTGAGATTCGGCCAATGTCACAGGCCACTCCAGGGTGATCCTCGGAACTTCACATTAACAACAACACTAACTAACGTCTATTTGTTTCAAAATGGCGGCCGATTAGAGATATTAAAAGCCCATAACTCGGGCATTTATAAAGATAGAGGGGCAATGTAAGGTGTTTTGGAATCAGCCTAACAAGATACTTAAAAAAAAGCTATACCTATACATGCTTTTGGTTTATTATTTTCAATAACAGACTTATGTAATCGACCGAGTAAAATTTTTTTGAGTTGATGTGACGTCGCAAGCTCATCATTTAGATATTATTTGTTAGCTATATCGATTAATTAATTTTTCGATTCTCACATTGTTGTACAGTCTCAGGTTACTCTCTAAAATTTCCAATTCGACCCACCTCTGTGCTCATATCAAATAAATTTACAGATTAAATCTTATATATCTACTTTCTTCTTCATTTTTTAAAATTTTCTTAGATATAACAAAACAAACTAGATTTAGCAGTTTCAATATAATATTATTTTAATAACTTCAACTTAACGGCTGGAAAGTGGGTATGGTCCTTCGAGAAGCGCACAGATGATATGCTTTATATAGAGATCCCCATCTTCCCTTGTACGTAATGAAGACCCTATCTACAGTTTCAGGAATGCTTCTTCTTGGCACCTCTTCCAGTCTGCCTCCTGACATCTAAATTTCTTCGCCCTTGGATGATCTTGCCTTAATATTATAAATAACCGGGCGGAAATCTGATGTAAGGAAGTGTAGAGCAGAGCATCCAGTAATGCGAAGGGTTTGCCTAAGGGGATCAATGTTGAGGTGGAGCCTTGTGTGTTGGAACGTGTGAATAGCACAGGCCAACGATGAACAAACTTTTGTACCGAAAATACCTTATTCCTATAGTTTTTAGGGTACTGAATCCAAATATGATATTAAAAAAGCTGTATCACCCACAATTTCTTCACATTTTATAGTTAAATTTATTAAATTAAGCGATTTTTAAAGAATTGAACAGCTTTAATATTTAAAATAAATAACTGAAAAACTAGGTCTATTGGTGTGGATGAATTTGGTAGCACTGCTGAAACACATTTGCTGGCCAAAAAAGGTTGATTCTTTTTTCTGTTAACAGCTGATGTTTTGTTTACTGTCAACATAACCTCAATTTCACGTTTCCTGTACATGTGCTCAGTACAATGTCTAATCGCGGTTGTAAAAATTCTGCTGACAGTTTTTGTTATATTTGTGGTGAGTTTGTGATTAAAAAACACCAAAAAAACATTGCAGACTTTGTCAAAAAGCTTTATCTATCATACTTTCGATCCAAAAAATGTGCTTCTACCACCTCTACATATAAAGTTAGGTGTCATGAAACTAACTTGAAACTAATCTAAACATGGACCAAGTATCTCTGCCAAAAGTTTCCACGCCTTTCAGAAGCTAAACTAAAAGAAGGCGTCTTTGTCGGACCTGACATTAGAAAAATGATGTTTGATGTTAACTTCGAATCCACAATGACCTTAAATGAGAATGAAGCATGGGCATCATTCAAGCAAGTCGTTACAAAGTTCTTGGGAAATGAAAAAGACCCAGAGTATGTTTCTATTGTAGCTAACATGTTACAGAAGTTTAAAAAGTTAGGATGTTTGATGAACCTGAAAATTCACTTTTTGAACAGCCTTGATTATTTCCCGGACAATTGAGGAGCAAGGTGAGCGTTTTCACCAGGACGTTAAAGTGATGGAAAAACGTTACCAGGGCCGCTGGAACACCAACATGATGGGGGACTACTGTTGATCACTTCACCGAGAAGTTCAACAAGCGACTCATCGTAGAAAAAGCTACACAAGAAGCTTCAAAGAAAAAAGAGAAAGAAAGTATAGACCAATTCCAGTTGACAAGCGAAATCTGTATTAGCACATTATATCACTGCTTTAGGTAGCCACTGTAAATACAAACCATGCTTATGATATAACATAGTGTTTCATTAATTCCCCCGTATACCGTAAAGGGGTTTAGATAGGGGTTTATACTATATAAAACAAAGCATATTGCTGGAAAACTATGGGTGATACAAAAAAAGCTAAGGCCAGATTTAGATTAAGCACATAAAAATCTATAAAGATCAACTATTAAAGTTTAAAAAAAAATTTTTTGTTGGCCTGTGTAATTCATGCTTGAAGGAGGTTAAAGATAAATTTATACGAATAGACATCCTCTTCTGGTACTACAGAGCGAAGTGATTCTTGTACTGCTACAACATCTACTACCATAGGCCTCTATCCTTCACCATACGGATGTCCGTCCGCCGCAAGCGATTCTCACACGGAGAGTTGGGGAAAATCAGGGATGGATATGGGTTAGGAATTCCAGAACAAGGTAGCACGAATGATAAATCATTTTATAAGATGACAGATCTATGAAAAGGAATATATAACTAAGAATGTAGGGAGGATTTTTGGTTCTACGGATAATTTGGGAAATATTGTTGTTCCAGGACAAGTTTTGATCAACAATTACTCCAAGGTTTTTAACGGAGGGATGGAATGAATAGGTAGGCACTTGAGGTAGTGTAAAGAATAGTAAGGAAGAGAATTATGAAGGTGCTTGGGACCGATGAGAATGGCCTTAGTTTTTTCTACATTCAGTCTCTAATCATTGCTTACGGACTATGGGTTATTATAACTTCTTGTAGCTTTAGGGTCGCCTCAAGCTTCTCGGCAGGATGAAAGGATTGGTAAATTTGGAGGTCATCATTATATAACTGATATTGTGAGTGGTGAATGGAATCAGGCAGATAGTTATTATAAACAAAGAAGAGGAGGGTTGGTGAGTGTGAAGAACTCTGAGGGACATCACAGGTAGGAACCTTCTTCTATGTCATTCCGTGATGATTTGCTCTTAGAACAACTCGAGGGTCATCAGATTTGTCGGTGACTACAACATAGCCCTGGAAGTGAGGACGACGCTCTAGTGTTAGAGTATCGGTGATGACAGTTATATCGGACTGGGTGTTGACTAATATCGCTTCCACTTCTTCGATCTCTATTAAAACCATTGCAATTGAAATTGAGGATGGAATAAGCACTCATTGTTGGTTGCGTGGTTCATTACTGATTGAATCAAAGTAATGAGCTGTTGCACCAGTCTGTTCATGGGTATTTCAAATTGTGTGAGCCAGGGAAGCGGCGCAGCGTCTTGAAGGCGTTCTCTTTCTAGTATTTATGGTTAAATTGCAAGAGCCATCGCATATGTTGTTTTTTTGATTTTCGGGAAAGAAGTGTTTTTGAAATTTCACAAAGAAGTTTCATGAGAAAGGAGTTTCACAAATTTGTAAATTCATCGTTACAATGGATGATTTTTTGAAAATATAACTAAACAGAAAAGTGCGAAACTCTTGCGGAAAATTGGAAAAGTATTTTTTTAAAACATAAAATTTATGTTAATAAATGTGGACCCCCATCTTATGAAGTTATTAAAATACATTAATAGATTTTTAATATGGTCTATATACACAAAAAAAATATAACAGTTCCTAAGAGGCTCAAACATAGACTGAGACTAAAAAAAACTATTGGATTTAGTGATAATTGTTAACAATCAAGGTGCCTTTTATTTACATTCTCATGTTCGATCTTTAGTCTAATTCCTTTAAATATGATTATTTTTTCAAATCAACAATAATTCAGAAATAAGGTTTTGGGCGCGATACGACTACATCAGGTCCCACTAAGCGTCAGTACGGTTAGTACGGAGTATTTTTAATTAAATCGCATTATTTCAAGGCTCTACGTATGAAACGGCACAAATAATCTGTGGCATCATTCATCTTAAGAACCACTCCAGTCAGTTTCTGTTTTATTATTTAATTCCAGAGACATTGGACCCTTAACAGCGTTCTAAAACGGAACGGCTCATGAGGTAAAGGGGGGATGGAATTTTTAATCTAACCGTCATTTAATCAACACTTAGCCCTCAAGCTGGAAATTACCCCAACCCATCCCAACATCAATTGTAATACTGAGAGTGAAATATAACTTTTTTAAAATCTTTTATTTTACTTTATTTAATGAGGTGTTTGGCTTGGTTTATTTCTTAAATAAAAAAAAAAAAATGTACTGGTGAATATAATTTTATCAGTTTTCACATTTTTGACATTTACTATACTTTTTTTTAAACAAATGTGTAAATAAAGTGTTAAAATTGAAGTATTATGTTTCTAAATGTTATGATATTGCTTATTTTTTTAGTTGTTATTTGGTTTTAAGAGAAAAACAAGTTGGCGATTTTTGTTACCCTTATAAATAGAGAAAACAATTAATTTATTGACTTTTTAAATAATTGTAATAATAAAATAAATATATAAACATAAAATATAAATTAAAAGCAAAAGGAATATTCCAATAATTGGTGTTGTTAATAGAACGTCCATTGTCGCTTAAGACTTTACATAGCTGACAAGAAATCCTCGGAAATGTGACTTTCAGTCAGAATAAAGGCTCCCCCCACACGCGCGATATTGAACTCGGGAGGATACCGGGTCGGTACTGCTTATAACTCCAGAACTATTTGTCCTAAAAAACTCAGAGTAGTGTCATTCTTTACAAAATTATAAGGAATTTAAGTTTATTTATATCTTGAATTTCCAAAACCAATCTCAAAATGTTTAAAAAATTCCAAAAAATATTTTTTTAAAAACACAAAAACGAAATTTTTAATTTTTTTGAAAAAAGATATACGTTACATATATATGTTGTAAAAATCTTGTCTTTTTAGTTCAAGTTTTTTCAAACTGAAATGAAGATTATACAATTACATTAACTTTGGTAAAAGTCATTTAACAAACTGCGTTTTTAAGTTATAATATCCAACATTATTTGAGAGCCATTAATTGATTGAGATTCCAATAAACTGTTTATTTATATGATCCCGTTGAGATCATAAAATTTAGTATATTCATTGTTATATTAGTATTAAACATCTATTTTAAATTGAAGCCAGCATTAAAAAAATATGAAAAATCCAAAAAATATTAAATGTAGTGACTAACATTTTTTTTTATTTCACCCCGCATTAGCGCAACATATTATAAGTAAAAATAATCAATTTGAAATATAAATGATGAATATTGTTGAAAATAACAAATTTAGAAAATACCTTTAATCAATTTACAGAAAAAAAAATATTAAAAAATGTAGTAAATTTTAAAATTGACATGAAGCGGATAGGTCAAAGCTACGTTGATATTCCAAATAAATTAATTTTTTAAAAAAGTAATGATTTATAGAAAAAAAATAAAAGAAAAAACAATTTTTGGTTATAGATGACGGCTTAAAATTGGGCCGAAACTTTCCCCTAATGTAATTTAATAAACAACAAAGTAAAGAAATGAAATTTAAAATGGTTTATTGTCCTGGAAACATAATAATATAAGTAATTAAATATTTTATAAACTTATTGGCTTTTCTTCGGTTCATCCTCATCCAAAACGAGCGTCCAAAGTACCAAGTTGTTCAGACGAAAAATATATTCAGAAACGAAATATAATAAAACTTCCTGAGTCCTGCTACGATAGCTCAGCGGTCTACCGTCCGAATTCGGTGGCCCGAATAACCGATGCGATATATCGATATTATCACAGCTTTAGTGCTCCTGTCGCTGAATTATACGCATTCAAATATATTTATATGTTTAAATAAAATATCGTCCCGAATGTTACCGAATCGTCCCGAGTAAAGTATCGCGTCTGTCTACGGAAGCCTTATCTGTATACCTTGTTGACGCTCCTTACCAACAGCTCAAAAGGTCGTGTCTGCTGTCAATTCTGAGGCGAGTGGTTACCACCTCTTCTCTTTTACACTGTTTATAGAATGATGTCTAGCTTGTTTATTAAACATATTATTATCAGTTTCCTATTAAAAGGTTCTTTACAGGGGTACCAGAATAGACAGCATAGGCTTAAATAACGCAAGGCAACCTAGGCAACGGGCGCCGGTCATTGGGGGTGGGGCAGACATTACGAAACCTGAACTGAAAAAATAAATAAATTCAATATTATTCTAAATAGGGTAAATAAAAACAAAGACAATAATGTTAATAGGTTATTATTTAGTGATATTTCTGATCGTAATAGTAATTCACATTGGCTTCCTTTATCGATCTTCTTGTTTCTTCGTCTTCCCCTCTACCAATTCCCTTCTCCCTCATACATGCAGATATTTGCCGTGGTGTTGTCTGTATAGTACTTGTTGCTGTAGCTAGTGATTAAGGTAAGTCTAGGCCTGTATGGTAATTTTATTTCGAAAGTTTTGGAGAAGTTCTGAAACTTTGTTCATTTATGTTTTTTGGGATGCTGAATACAAATTTTAACTTTGTTACCTCAAATTTTTCTCGGCAATATAAAAAAAGCTCAAGAACATTCCGCCTTATATATTTCTCGTCGTATTAAACTCCCTCGCTTCCAAACGAAGAGAGCAAACAAAACAATTATTAGACTTCATTGCAGGTAATTTACTCCTCGTTAGTTAAGTATAAAATGAACATCAGGAATTATTCGAAATATACATGATTTTCATGTTATAAGCAAAAATTAAAAACAATTTTATTTAGATTAATTCTAGGCAAGAAAGTTGAAATTCGTAATTAGCATCATAAAAAACTGGTGAGCAAATTTTCAGAACTTCTCCAAAACTTTCTACCGAAATCCCTTTCTGGCCCTCATTTGTCTGGACCCGATTAGACTAAGAGGGGATGCACCTAAACGATGCCCCGGACGAAAATAATTATAGACTACAAACATTTAAGGAATTTACTTTTGTTTAGTTTAGTAAAGGCTATTAATAAAATAAACAAAAAAGCATAGTTTTCATGAGAGAAAAAAACGCATACAAATTTATTTAAGAGCGTTTTTGCAACCTGAACTGAAATCCGTAAGAAGCGACCCCAAAAAAGAAAAGAGCAAATTTTCAGAACTTCTACAAAAGTTTCCACCTAGACCCCTTACTGGTCCCCAGTTGATTGGACTAATATGCCAATATGAGAATTTTATCGGCCAATCTTCCTAAAGTGCCGATGAAAAGCTCTAAATTGTTGTGCTATTACTTTTTAGAGAACTTAAATGCTTATTATGAACTATTACAGGCGATTGTATCTTTTTTTGTTTAGGAAGTTATACCTTACAGTTGTCTTTCGGATTTCATTTCCGAAAAAAAAAATCCAATATTAGAGGTTGGTTGACAGGCGCGAATAAATGAAGTACAACTCCATTCTTCAAAATTTTTCAGGAGAACGAAATTATATGATTTAAATACATTGTTTTTTCGCTAAAATCTCAAAATCGAAAAAAAATGTAGTTATACTATTTTTCACCGGTACCCTTCTAATAAGTTTTAAAAAAAAGGAAAGGAACATACGCGATTATCCGCTTAGAGGAGTTCAACTACCGAATGGGAGACCTATATTTCTGTTAATAATATGGATAAGATTGGCGGAACGGATTAGCCATAATTCACTGAAACAATAAACCCTGGGGTATGAGAATTGTGGTGGGGAAAGAGAGAGAGAGTGGGATGGAAGAGGAGCAACCAATTATAATTTAAATTAACAGGGTCTCTCAGTAACGATCCTACAGTTCCCTTCAGAAACAATTATATACGATTTATATTTAAAAGTTCAATTAGAATGAACCGTATAATTTATTAAAGGAAGAATGTAATGTGGAGAATGAGAAAAATTGAGAAGTTTCTGCAAGTAACAAATAATCAAATATATTCTAATTTAAAACCTTAATTACGGTATGTTTGGTAGTAATTGATAAACACCCTAATTTTACATAATTGATTGCTCCATTTTAAAGAAGCTCTCTTTTATTTTATGATTAATTAGTCCATCTCATGACATATGTAATACATTTTACAATATAATACTTCCAATTAAACTATAAAGCTCATTATTAAATATATTTTTCAATATTCTTATTGATCTTGTTGTAATTGTTTTAAGTGACGGAAAACTGTCGCTAAAAGAGACAGTATAATCTTTAATCATTGGGAGAACAATATTAATACAGCGCCGCATCAGTTGATTGGGTTTTAGTTCCCACAACCGCCAACAGGTTCCGCCATTTGTACGGAATTTGAACGTAGACGGGTTTTGTCAGAAGCTATTCCCTAATTCTTTATTTTATTGGACAAATGATAAATAGTGATCCTGGTAAATTATATTTATCATAATATTCTCTTAAGCATTAAGCACAGTGATATCATTATTTCCAAAAAGATAATAAACGATTTTTCTTAATTTGAGCTGTAGATACCTCACTTATAGGAAAACTTATAATTTTATTATGCTTTGATTTCATTTAGATGAACTTGAAGTTTCTTTTGGAATTGATTTAAAATTGACTTTTGATTTGCCAAAAAGTGGAGTGTGGAATTAGGTTTCACCGACAATGAAGTGTTTTGAGGATGAAATTTATTAAATTTACTTTGTTTCAAGTCAATAAAATAATACGGAAATACAGAATAAGAAGCTTCATCCTGAAATAAATTTTACAAAAAAAAAAACAAATTGTAAATTAATCAAAACAATTCTGAAATTAAATATGAAATGAAACTGACACTATAAATAAAAATATAATAAACATTGACCAATTAAACTGAATAATGCTTAAATATATAAGATAATACGACAATTTTACCACAGCTCTATAAAAAAAATTATATGGAACAAAAATTGAAAATATCGTGAGCAAGAGAATAAACAGGGCAATGGCACGTAAAATCCTCTCTGGTCTTTTAGAAATTGTCTTTTAATAAGGATATTTTTATATTAAGCATGCTTTTTTATTTTGTTTTTGTTAGTGCTGTAGTAAAATTATTTCCTTCATTTAAATATTAAAGCATTATTCATTTTAATTTGCCAATGCTTATTTAGTTTCAGAATTGTTTTGGTTAATTTAGAATTTTTTTTTTGTAAAGTTTTCTTTCATTTCAGAAAGAAGCTTTTTATTCTCTTTTTCCATGTTATTTTATTGGCTGGTAACAAAGGGAATTTAAAAAATTTCATTCATAAAATTCCACTCACTAACTCATTCACACGCGATCACATGCCCATGCACACACACACATGCACACGTACGCACACACACACTCATATATATTGGGTTGTACCGAAATTAATGCAGGTTTGTGGTTTTAAAATAAAACAAATAAAATAAATGATACGGAACTAATTTTATTTATCAAATTACACTCCATTACTCTTCATACATTTCTGCCAACTTGTTGGTAACTGTTCCATTCCCTCTGAAGAAAAGGAAGAATCATTGTTATTAACAAATGCTGAAAATGCATTAGCTAACTAATTTTGACCAATAAAATTTTTATCTTTAAAAAAGCGGCCTAGATATCTAAAAAATGGTAATCGGTAGGCGAGAGGTCTGGAGAGTATGGCGAGAGAGGTAGAGCTTGTTTCGGTAAAAAAGTGCAGCGCAAACTTCATAACGAAGATTTTTTTTGATCCGGGTGGTCAGCGATGTTCGATTTACTAACTGAGAGTTACTCTGCAAGTTCTCAAACAGTGTCTCTGGGGTTTTCTTCGACCAAGGATCGCAGAATATCGTCATCAAGGATTGAAATCCTTCCAAGACCATCTTTGTCTTCAAGACTGCAGTCTCCCTCTCAAAATTTTTTAAAATATCGTTGAATGGTGTACTCTCCAGCACTGCCATCGCCCCTGACTTCATTAATGTTTCTGGCTGTTTAAACATCGTTCCGACCGAATTTAAACTCGTAAAACTTCAAGACCTGAAAAAGGTGTTTGTAGTGATTAATTCTTTAACTGACTGTTAATCAAGCAGTATTTAGCAAAATAAAATAAGTGTTGTTCAAATGAATGTTATGTCACTTGATGAATAAAACCAATAGGATATTTGGCGGCTTTAAATGCAGTAAGCAGCTAAGAGAATAAAAAGTTAACTGCAATTCGTATTTATGCTTGTTTGCAAAGATGCTATTGTGGGTATAGCTGATCATTTTTATTATTTGATCTTCTCATTGGTTAAGTTAATATTTTTTTATTTTAACGACATAATGCAGCATCTTTACATGCTACAGTTATTAATCACTAATGCATTTATACGTGAATGTTTATAAAACCTTTTGAAAATTAACTTTTTTTTTCACTTTTATTTCTAAATTCGCATCTGTAAATTAAAAAATTAACAATCAGCAGATGGTTTGAAGTAATAATTCAGCTAGGAAATAATTTGTTAATTGTCGATATTCCCGATTAAACTTAATGAACCTATCTGATTATTTTACAGAATTATTACATTTCTCCCAAAAATGTTACAGAATTTGATGTAAAAAATATCACAGGATTTGATTCAGAATAAGGTACATTAAACTGTAATAAATATTTTGAAAGTAAGACAGGCTCAATAGAACTAATTAGAAATAAATAATATCATACCAGTTATTAGTAATTTTAATTTTTAAGTTATTTTAGTTTATAACTGCTCATTTAGCTCACTGAGCGACTTTGACATTATCGGTTGGCCTTGGTTTTTATGATTGATTTTTTTAATGATGCTTTGCGATATTAATATAGCAGGAGATCAGTTGGACATCGGAAAGATGTAAGTGATCCCACTGTTGAATTTGGGTGATTTTGAGTGAAACATGTAATATATAGACCGACAGAAAATCACCATATTTGTTTTCATTAATTTTTCAAAAGCTTCCGACTCACAAGTCATTTAATGATAATATACTCCTTTCCAAACTTCGAAACATTTCCATATTAAATAACGTTATGAAGCGGTTCCTCACCAACCCTCTTCTTTGTTTATAATAACTATCTCCCTAATTCCATTCACCACTCACAATATCAGTTATATGCTGATGACCTCTAAATTTACCAATCCTTTCATCCTACCGAGATGCTTGAGGCGATCCTAAAGCTACAAGAAGTTATAGACAGTATCAACCCATAGTCCGTAAGCAATGTAGAGACTGAATGTAGGAAAAACTAAGGCCATTCTCATCCGTCCCAAGCACCTTCATAATTCTCTTCCTTACTATCTTGTACTCTATCTCAAGTGCCTACATATTCATCCCACCCCTCCGTTAAAAACCTTGGAGTAATTTTTGTACAAAACTTGTTCTGGAACAACGATGTTTCCCAAATTATCCGTAGAACCAAAAATCCTCCCTACATTCTTAGTTATATATTCCTTTTCATAGATCTGTCATCTTATAAAATGATTTATCATTCGTGCTACCTTGTTCTGGAATTCCTAACCCATCTCCATTCTCGATTTTACCCAACTCTACCTGTGAGAGTCGCTTTGCGGAGATCACTGGCAGTCTCAAGCATGGATAAAAGAGGAGGTTTGTGACATAGGGCTAACAACCAGATGTACATTAAAAAAAAACCATACTCTAATGAATTCTCAACAAAGATGCCTCGGATTGCGGTGTTGGATGGTTTGCGGCAGACGGACATCCGTAGGGTGAAGGATAGAGGCCTGTGGTAGTAGATGTTGTAGCAGTCCAAGAATCACTTCGGTCTGTAGTACCAGAAGAAGATCTCTATTCGTATAAATTTATCTTTAAACTCCTTCAAGCATCAATTATTTATCCGCCTCCTGAACCATCAATCTTCCGTATATATGTAGAGATTAATGCTAGAAAACATCTAAATGAAATGAGACGAATTCTAAACAATGCAGTCAATTAACGAAAAATTTTGTTACCCCCTTTAGCGTTGGAATATTTACAGTCAACATTTTTTTTGGTAACAGGCTGTTTCGTTGAAAGTACTACCAGAACTTGGTTACCTTGGTACCCCTCCCTAAGAGTTCCAATAATTGAAGCTTAGAAATGCAAAAGAGATTAAGTGCCGTTTGAAAATGTTTTCAGAATTCAAATTCCAACTTGAAAAATATTAAAGAAATATGACTTAATTAATTAGGGATTGATAAATTATTTGCCACTGCTATAATTTTGTTTTTATTGAAAACTAGTTTCGAATGTAATGCATTCATCTTCAATTTTAAAGACACACAAAAATTAAAATATAAGCAATTCACAATAGAGTTTGGCATTATTATACATATTAAATTAAATGTAATATAAATTAATATTATAAAACATTTATGAATTATGAATTTAATTAAGGCAAGGAATCAAGTACAAGCTGGTAATCACCAAGGTTTAAGTAGATTATATCAAACAGAAAAGTTTGTATTGGTTTGTTTTTGCATCGAACTAGTAATGGAAGAAAGGTTGGGTGTTTACAGATAAACGGTTAAGGGGTCGGGGTTTTTCAGTAATTTCGGCGAGTAATGTTTTTTCTGTCATGGATGGGAATAAATTTAAGATTGGACTATTGCAGATATTGATTTGGTCATTTAAGCAAAAATCTGGATTGGATTTGAAGGATTTTAATATTTCAAGTGATTCATATATATTTAATTTGAGACTGTTTTCAACGTGATGTATTATTTAACTCCCGAGTCTTTGATAAATTTATGGGGTTTTTCATTTAAATGAATTGAAAAGTTGGAATTCTCTGTCTTATTATTATTTGCACGTATATGTCCCTTTAATCTCCGATTCCGCAGTTCTTCCGAAGAATCTCCGAGGGAGGATTGCGGAATATCCAAGGAAATGGAAAAATATAATACGGGAGGACATCATAGAGGAGTGGAATCGACGGTGGATAACTACTCAGAAAGGAGCTACCTTGAGAAAATACTTTTCCAACGTCCATTCACGATTGAAGGCCAATTGGGTCCTCCCTGATTACTGGATGTCACAATTTCTCACCGGACATGGGGGATTCCGTCCTAAGCTCCATGGCTCCGGAAGGACTTAATGAATCCTCTATGCCCCAGTTGTGGAGTTCAGGAAACTGCTGAGCACATCGTCATCACCATCGCCGCTTTTGAGGCAATAAGAACCAAACTACGGAGGAAAACCGGCCTCTATGTAATCACAGAGAGTGATTTTCCTCAATTAGTTAGTCAGGAAAATTACCCACTATTACCCACTATTTCATATTTCACGCATTATATGACAGTTACACAGTAGTGTAATAGATGAAATAGTAATTTCTCACACTATTACCCATACCCTATCCCACGATTTCCTTCTTATACGATTGGAAGGAAATAGTGGAACAAACCTATTTTAATAGATTCAATTAAGAATGAACAGGCATTAAGGATGAAGAGAACTCATTGGTAGGTAATGCTTCCGAAACCCGTAATGCCGAGAGGCAAGGTAGGTTAAAAAAAAAGTCCAGATAGGTTTCAGTTAAGTGTTAAAGATAGATAAATATTTTTTTTTTTTTGTGAGTTAAGTCAGTTGTCTTTTTAATTTTCTATGTATTTTCCAGGTTAGTCTTCCATCCAAGCTCATTTGTCTTTTACGTAAATTCAGAAATCAAACAAATTAGCATTATTGATGAGTGATCTATTGCATTATTCATAAATATAAAAATAAAAAAAGTTTCTAATTAATTATTAACTACTAAGCATGCCTTGTATCCACTCTCGAAAGCACGGGGGTAGAGAAGAAGCGCTTATATTGCCATTATCCGTAACAGATGGGGATTGCAACCGTATCCCCTTTCAGTACTGATTCGGTTTTAATTGTCTTATATTAAAACAGCATGAGCCCCTCTTACCATGTTGATCCATATGTAACAGCGAGTCTTGTTAAATTAATTCAAACAGTTGGGGTACTCCTAATATCGTTAACAAAACTGAGGGAAATCTGAAGAAAACGGGATAATGTTTTTAGATTTGTTTGCTAGGTGGATTTCTTTGTACTGGAATTCGATAGAATCTCAATCTTAAATTCAATTAATTGAAGAGGTAGGCTGTGTAGAGGTGGAGGTTTTGAGAAACAAAAAAAAAAATTGAAAACTGCAGCAGACATATTGGATCGCAGCGAGCTTAAAAGGACATCAGAAGAGTTAAACAATGATATGCGACTGCTTTGAAGAATCAATAGAGCAATAGCAATAGATTTATGAATATATAGGAAATAAATGAAGGCTGAAAATATTTCACCACAAGTTCTTTTATTAGGATGCTACGTTTCGGCCTTTAAGCCATCTTTCAAATAATATGTTAGAATGCATACAATGCGTGAGTTATTAATGCAATACATTAAGTTCAATCTGGACCGAGTACAATTATACAAGTACTCAAAACATGTACAAAAAAAAAATAGAGTGCCACATCTTTCATCTTAGCTAGTAAAGTGTACTTAAAGGCCGAAACATAGTATCCAAAGAAATGAACTTGTGGTTAAATATTTTCAGCTTTAATTTATTTGCATAAATCATATTTCATCTTAACAAAAATACATGAAGAAATGGCTTGTATTTTGAGTAAAAGCACATTCGAATCGCAAGTAGTTTGATTTGAAATTGTGATCAATATTATACAAATATTCACAAATATAGTTTATACAAGAATCGTCAGAGGAACAACATAAATAGGTATAGTTCACTAAATGATTCCGCTTAATTTTACGAAAAGTCGATGAGGTATAAATTTTACAATAGAATAGTAGTGGGTTTCCCAATTGAAGAACTATTTTAAGTGGAAGATGTTATTTGACATTTTAAGAAAAATAGGGATTTTTGCTTGGAAGAATATGTTAAACAATCCTTTCTATATAGTTTCTTACTTAATTTTTCTAAACCTTAAATTGTAGCTGGTACAAGTTGAAAATCCATTCTATAATAGGAATAAACAATCTAAGATCATGCTTTATCAAAATCAATTAAATAATTTCACCCAGATGTATCAAAAAAGCTCGGAGCCTTCACGGGACTTGATATCTGTATTTCGGAAAAATGGCCCATACGAAGAAAAGATTAATTTATAATTTGCCATAATAGTAAAAAGTAATATTAACTTTATAAAAGAAATTTGATTTTAAAAACTCCATATTAACATAAATTAGAATCGGAGGAAGGCGTGTAAATACGACGTAATGTGTAGATACGAGGTTTCATAGTTTACTCCTGTCCGAAAAACATAATATATAAAATAATTTAAATGCAAGAAAAAAAAAATTGAAATTACCTAAGAAATAAATAAAATAAAATATAATTGCCTCTAATAATTATCAGAAACCTAGCCGTTAGTGTTGAAAAAAGGTTGGTGATGCTCCAGCAAATTCCAAGAAATGCTCTAGTATTTCTAACTACGATTTAGAATTCTATACTAAAGACTGCTAAATTTTCTATTCAGTGGAACTACTCTTACATATTACATGATTCATAAACCTGATATTCAGAAACCTTAATCTTAAAAACCTATGAGTTTACTTCCTACTTGCGCTAATGTTTTTGAAAATTTTCTGTACAAAAAGACTTTTTACTATCCTACTGAGTAAAAAATAGAAAAATAATCGGACCATCAATTTGGGTTTCGTTCTTGACATCAGAGTGACAGCAACAGAGCAACAGCACTAGAGAAAATGTTGGTGTGTTTTTGGATGCTACAGAGGCTTTTGATAGGGTGTGGTACCACTCCTCCCTGATTGATTTTTCTCTGACAAATTTCGAAAATATCGTATCTAGAGGTAAATTAAGGCCTTATGGGCTGCTCTGCATATATACATGACATATCTGCTACCAATGACACTCTGACCACCACTTATGAATGAAGACGATTCTACCATTATTACGATGCATCAAGATCCCGCCCATGCCTCTCATACTTCGAAAATCATTTTCAAAGTACTGATTTCAATTTATTAAATTTCAACGACTGATGCAAAACATTGAATCAAAACACTTCAAACGGAGAGTTCTACTCCCATCTATCTTGAAACCGAACAGTTTCCGAAATCTCACAGAGTGCATTAGCTAGTACTAACGCTCAGTGGCAGATTCAGGTATTTGCTGAGAGAGGGGGAAGAGAGCACAGCTGAATTCCAGACACCTAAGCAATTTGAAAAAATTATTATTACCTTCAAGGAGGGAGGCGGGAAGCGCGCCTAACGTTTAACACGGCTCCCACAGATCATTACAAAACGAAAGACACTAATCAATGACTTCGATTGTTATATTCTGTACTCGCGCGGAAAAAACCCGATTTTCGAAAATCGTGTTTAAGTCGTTTGTTTAACCGATTCCTTGAGAAAATTAGTAGACTAATTTCGACCTGCTCTTAATTTTCTTGTACACAATTACATAGGAAACTTCGGGATTGAGTAACAATTTAAACATTGCTAATCTGAGATTCTACAATAATTGAACAAAATTTGCTAATGTTCTTCAGTCCTCTGCATTGTACTTTTAAAATTTCTGTTTCTCTCTAATCATTTTAGGTATTTCCTTTAAAAAAATGAAAAATCCTTGAAAATGAGTATGAACATTTTTTTGAAGAAATATCATAGAGCAGGGTAATTAATATATCATTAACAAATCTATTATTTCAATATGATTGTTGCAGCATATTAGATAGCTTTGCTTTCCTCCGGATCCAGAATAAGTTTTTGAAATAAACAATAGTATCCAGTACCTGCCCTTTAAATATCTTAATTAATATATTAATTAATTAATTAATTTCAACCAACTTTAGTGTAATAATTAATTTGTTTACAAAGGTTGAGAAGCTGTGATGACGGAGCAAGGGAGCTTTCACACCGTCCGACAACGACAAGGAGGATTTCACAGGATTCGGAATTTATCGCTGACAAACCACCGTCTTCCAAACCTTAGTTCATAATTAACTAATTAGGAGCTGTCCCAACCCACTCTGCCCCCACGGTCTCGATATTAATTTTAATGATCAATAATAAAAAAATGATAAGGTTATTAATTATTAATACGCCCCCTTGTATTGTAAAACAATAATGAATTGGCATATAAATATTTTAAACAATCTTCTGGCCCTGATGGAATTCCCTCATGTATGGTTATTAAAATATTTAAATACCTTTTTAATCCGTTACTATATATTTGAATCTATCTTTTAAATCAGGAATATATCCAGATGAGTGAAAAAGGATAAAAATTACTCAAATTTTTAAAAGTGGCAATAGAAATGAAATTTCAAATTACAGACTAATTTCAATTAGCCTATTCACAGGACTTTCTGTATTGCTTTGGATTACAGTTTAGATAATTAGATTATCTTTCAAATGAGCATTTGGAGTGTTTCGGGAAAGGAACATGTGCAGAATACTTTATAATAGATATCAACCAAGTTCAGCAAAGAAATAAAGCAATAGGCACCTATGGAGCAGAAATTTGAAATTTATTCCAAGATGATCGCCGTGAGAGTGCCGAACCGGGAGAGTTAAGAAGAAACTGTGTCAATGCAAGTAGGCTATATCTCAGCTAATACTGGCCGGATTTAAATGATTTTTTCCCTTTTGTTGGGAATTTCGCCATCTTTCAATAATACATAATACATACAAAACCCCCAAAAAGATTTTTGACGGACGGATTTTTTTTATTCGATATTTGGATTCTACGTATCTTGAAACGTAAAGTCTTATCAATCACTATTAGAATTCTAAGAAGAACAATTCTCTATTACAAAACTCAGTCTTGTCTAGTTGGATTTTTAAATTATACTGTTCAAGTTTCTGAAATGTTTCCAGTGATCATAATAATTTTCGGAAAAGACGATGATGTCATCTATATAAACTTGTACATTAACGGTATCTGAGAACATTATATTCATAGCGCGCTGGAAAGTTGCTGGAGCATTGCACAATCCAAAAAGCTTACGTAGAAATTCAAAATGGTCGTGGACTATAGAGAATGCAGTTTTGGGAATGGAGTTTTTTGTCAAACCTGTTTTGTAATTTTTATGTTTATTGATTTTTTCTTATGGCCAAAGTGTTTCTTATCATGCCCTCCAGGGCGTCTCGTGTTCCCTTTATCAATCAGATCATCAAAAAGTAAATGGTTTCCATTTTGGATTAAGTTTCTCAAATCATCTACCGTTCCAAGTTTATCCATTTTGATAATGAGATAAGTTCTCATATGCAAGAAAGTGCATGCATGTAAAAAAGTGGTGTAATATATTTTTCTCTGGGGCTTGAACGATTATTTCTCTGTTTGCCGTATTTTGGATATGATGTCTAGAAATAATTAAAGTTCGAATTTTGCTAATTCTATGGGAGAATCTAAATGATGTTCCTTATGGTTCAGGAATTATTTCTATTGTAAAATAATTCGAAAGTTAACTGTTCTATCGATCTCAAATCCCAAAAATTTCTAAATAGTTTAATAATTTTATTTTTTTAAATTCACAGGTCGTTTTGATGCAATCAGCTTCGGCTGTTGACTTAGCTAGTATTTTACTTAACAGGCTTTGTTCATTTAATTCTCTAAATGAGTTCTCAGGTTTGCAAACAATTTGATAAACTTGTCTACAAACTGTGAAAATTTTTAATAAATTGTGGGGATTCCCGTTAAAATTTGGAATTTGATCATAGTCAGCTGATTTAATTTAAAAGTCTGCCATCTTGTCTCTTAAATTTAAATTTACAATTCTCGAAATTAATAATTCAAGTGATTGATCATCAGACATAAAATTACAAGGTTTAAGATTATTTACAATTTATAGGCAGCGATGTTACGTGTTAGTTCGATCCGCTGGGTGGAGGCTGTCCTTGATCAGGAAACTGGGGTCACTGACTCCTGCCAAGATTGGAGGGTTTCTGCATTCCGTGTATACTTGGGGTGAGTCACATGTCAAGATTTTAAGGTTGAAAGGAGGTAATCCTAGGAAGCTAAGCCCCATTTCAAATCTTCACAGATGGGGAGCTTCGGAGTGATAGTTCCTAATCTTGAATTCGCGAAAAACGTCTCCTAGTTCGGCAATGCGATACCTTCTATAAATTGAAAAAAAATCTTTATTTGTTCAAAGATTACAATTTACAACGTTAAAACACAATTATAAACTAATTAGAACAATACCTCCTCTAAATACGACTGATCTGTTAACACTGACTTATTGGGACAAACTATTGATATGTGGGAATAAGGGATAAGGTGCATCTGAGATGCAGGTGGATCCTTGACTTATGCATAGATTTTATGTATGTAAAGATTAGCGTGGAAGGATTTTCTCAGCCCAGAATCATCTGTAGCCTATGAGAGATATAAGGAGCGAAGGATGGAGGCCAAATAAAAAGTTCTTCAAGCCAAACAAACATCGTGGGAAGATTGTGTACACAAAATGGAGAAGAATGCTACAGAGAACCAGAAGATCTTCTACAAAATAATCAAGGGGATGAGGAAAGAAAGGCCGAAAACCCTCGAAGGAATCAAGAATAAAGATAGAAACATTATATAGCAGGAAGAAGATATATTAGAAAGATGGAGGGAGTATTTCAAGGAGCTGCTTGATAGGAGAGGCTTTAATTCGGATGCGACCAAAAATTCGACTACACAGGACCTGATACCGTGAGGCAGGCCATAGAAAAGTCTATCGAGAAAGGGAACGAGCTTTCGGTCAGCTTAGTGGATCTGGAAAAAGGTCTTCGACAGAGCAAGAAAAGAGGATATATAGCTAGTGCTGTCTGAAAGACAAGTAGATGTCGGCACGATCTTGGCTATTGACGATCCTGAGTCGGGTGCTGAGGAGGGCTAAATCTAGGTTGAGGAGCTTCCAACCTGGATATAGGAACTTACAGCCTACTTTCTACGACTCTCGTATTTGCCGATGACCTCATATTCGCCGCTAATGACAGGGATCTAAAACATAATGTAACTATGCAAGAAGAGCTGTCAAGCATTAACATGGATATCAATCCAGAGAAAACAAAATGCATGAGAATAGGATGACAGCCCCACCGAGTAATGAGAATATTGAGGCTGATGGAAAATCTTGAATCAAGCTCAAGATTTCAAATATTTAGGTGCCTTGCTTAATGAAAGCGGCTATATCGACGGAGAGGTGTCGCAAAGACTGGGAGCAAGTGAAAGAATGTTCCGCTAGATTCGGAGAAGTTTTCTCGACAGAAGAGAGGCACCTAAAAAGACAAAGTTGTCCGTCTACAGGTCAACGTTTCTGCCTGTCCTTTCCTACTCCTCGGAGTCATGAAACCTCACCTCCAAACACAAGCGGAAGATCCTGACAATTGAGATGAGGAACTTGAGAAAGGTTGAAAGGAAGGCGAGGAGAGACAGGATCAGCAATACAACAATCAGGCCAAACCTCGAACTACAACCATTGGAAACCACCCTAGAGGAGAATGGTTTGGACACCTACTCAGAATGAATACGGAAAGAACAGGTAGAAATACATCTGAGACACGAGTGGAAGGAACAAGACCTAGAGGAAACCTCGGATAAACTGGGAAGAAGGGACACTCAGGAAGCGGGGGCTGGACTGGAGCAGGAGAGAGCTGCTACGGAAAAGAGACACATGGTCCAGATAGACATATATAGACTGCACACTGCACAGCGGTAGAAAAGGATAGGATTATGATGATGACCTCAGAGGATATATTTATTTGAAATTTGATGCCTCCAACGCAATTACTTTTTTATATATTGAATTCTATTCCCTCGGTTTTTGACCATTTTTGAGCACTGTGTGTCGCTTAAAATAAGACCTGAAACAACAAATTAGTGGTTTACTTACTGTTACCGTGTGGTTTACTATATTACCTATTACTGTGGCTTATTTACTCTGGTTTACTTACTGTTTACTTGCCGTTACTGTTAATTTGGACGTAAGCCTCATAGATTTGAAAACTACTAAAAAACACTCATTTAGAAACAAAGTTTCTAGGTAAAAACGTTTAGGACAATCACAACAGCACCTTGATACGTAAGTAAAATAACTTTCCACAAAGATTAACTCATGCCAACGGTCAACATACTCATACAGAGTTACTCCAAAAGATTGATAAAAAGCTTCAAGGTCACATGAATCAATAAACTCATTTCAGATAGGGTAACAAAAAGCATGCCCGACGACATCTGTCGGAGAAATGGAGCTGCATGCGATACCTACTTGAGTAACAAAAACGGGATCGAAGACAGTGCCGCTGGGTAATCTTCTTCCTAATGCCTGTCATGCCCAATTTACTCGTATGTATTAATTGTTTTTGTAATCGCATTCGCTGGATGCGGACATTGACAGTTGTGATTGGACAATAAATGGAGAAAAAATAAATGTGTATCCTATATTTTAGGATACACATGCTGCATGAATATGAGTTTTTCTTTGTTTCTATTATTTATTTATTATTACTTAATTGGAATTATTAAACTATCCTCTCTCTTTTAATCTACTTCTGTAAAAGAAAATTAATCTTTTTATAATCGAAATCTCTCAGTAGTATGTTTTCGACAATTCTGAAAGTAGTATCTCGGATTTTTAAATATACAAAATCATAACGAAGCAGCCAGTCCTTGTTATGCATAATTGGCATTTAATTTAAGCTAGATTATATAGAAGATGGTAGAATAAGTGAAAAGGTAAATAAGAGAAGGGGACAGGGGATGGTCAAGTTTCATGGAGGTAGATATTTACCTGAGTGTAGTCAGACGTGGATGGCTAACAAGGGGAGGTCCTCGTTATGCAGCATCTCGGGCAATTATTTATACCCCATTTTCTTACTGAAGGGCTTCGTCCTCGGCCCCGGATTAGCCCATAACGGGCCCCTCGGCCCCTCGGTTCCCTTCCCTCCCCACTATATTGCAATATAACTCCTCCTTCCTGCTATGTCTCAAAACATCCTCGTTCCTCTCTATTAGGCTTCTTATCGAGGATCCTCTGTATTCGAGGTAGATAATATGGTCCTTTACGGCTAATAAGTAAGCAATTAGCAGAAACGCGTTCTTTCTTCCGATTATGCTTTCTTTTCAACAAGTTTAGCAGGGACTGCAATGCACCTAATAAAAACTGGAGCAATCATTAGAAATATTCTAATTAAATTTTTTTTTTAAATACATTCTAATATATTGAAAATATTCTAATTGAAATCTCCCACAGCCTCAAAGTTCCTATTCCGTAGCTACATAACGTGTTTTAAGCAACCCACTTCTCTGTGCCGGCCGCTTGAAATGTCTCTTAGCATGCTGACGCAAACTCTCCAAAACCACATTAATGATGCTTTAATTTAATTTCATTTTTGAGACCTCTTTAGTAGTATGTTCCATCTTATTTAATTCGGTAGAAGCGTGGTATTAACAATTACTTCATTGACTTTTACAATTAATGTACCGAACAGTCAATAAACGCTACCTTAAATTCCGAGAGATTTCGGATGGCATCTGAGTAGAAGTGAGTGGGAGACCAGCGTTGCCAAATCTACAATATAACCAGTCCTCCCACCCTTCTTGTTAGCACCGTAAATTTACTTATCTTATACCACTATCTGCGTTTAAAGACACCTGTTTGGCTTGGGATGGTAGGTGATTCACCTTACTGACGATTTTATAGAAAAAAAATGGCATAATTAAAAAATTCATTTTACTTTTGCATTCTTCTTCATTACCTCATTTTAATAGAATTTAATGCAGAATGTGAATATATTGGAACGCTTACAAAACACGGTATTCTATTAAAATGTCCGTTGTAATAATATTTAAACTTTACACAACTATAATATAATAACTGTTTTTTTAGAAATTATTTATACTGGTGCCTCACGCCAGGGTATAGGCGGTTTGGAAGCTAAAGTTATTCGTTGAGAACCTAAATTGATTTAACAATATTATTACGTTCTTTCTTGATAGTCGATCCTTCTGTCGTACTGCATTCAACAGACATTATCGATAGTTTTTCTCCAAGACATTGTGATTTGTAATAACTATTAAATTATTAAAACTATAAACTCTATTGAAAATATATAATACTACTAGAATGAACTCTAAACACTATTAAAAAAAATTAAAATAACTGAGATCATCAAATCAACAAAGCAAACAGAGAAATGATTTTTGCAAGGCAAAGACTCAAATGGTATTCTGAAATTAGGGTTGCCGTTTAATCCTGAACATAAGCCATTGGCATAAGCAACACACATCCCCTCCTCTGCCCAGAAGCCTTCCCAAATATCTCGGACTATATTTAATTTACAGTTTTCTTATTTCCAATTATATTTTCAATTTTTAATTATTTTTTTATGTATATTGATCCTCACTCTCACGGTTCTCCGATTTTTTAATTTCGTCTGGGAAATTAATTTCACAAACTCAGGTACACAATCGTACAAAATTAATTTCAGTTAAATTATAACATCTAAAAATGATAATTTGTAAAAATATCATTCAATAATATATCAATAGAAAATCTGATAATATTTGTGAACTGTGCAACGGATTCATATGCAGTATTTACACCGTCGACTCGATTTACACAACCGACACAAGTGCTTTAAATTTCGCAGATTCAGAAGTACCTAAGTACTGTTGATTCCAGATCACTTATATATACGAAACTGACAAGAGAAAATATTTTATTTCGAAAATTCCTACTAATTCCTCTTCTATGTCAATGTTCTGAAGCATAGTTAGTGGTAATTTTATAATAAAATGTTTTGATTTTGAACGGAGTAAGCATAATTAACAATTTACAAAATCGAGCGATCTAAACAAATTTCCATTAGAACTGTCATCAAAGTTTTAATGATATAGCTAGTCAATACATTGTAAAACATTGCTAGCATAATATGAAATATTTGAAATGGGAGGGAGACAAAATACATTCACAATTTGACTTAACTGAATTCACGGAATGTGTGGTGGTTTGAAAGTAAATTAGGCTGTCATATTTAAATTTCTTTAACGCAATATTCTTTTCATAAGGATGTATCTGTTTTAATGATGCCTTAAAAATAAATAAATATAAGCCCACTTGTTCAGAATTTTCGGATTTATCCAGTGAAAAGCTAATAAGTACCACCCGAAAAATTAAATAAGATGTCCACATAGTTCCAACCTTCCATACCCACAATAATTTCAATGCTATCACAGTATTAGATATATATATATATATATATATATATATATATATATATATATATATATATATATATATATATATATAAATATTTTTGCATTGCTTGTTCATTACACTGAGGTTGGCTAAAATATACTAAAACTATATACATAGTTTACATAAATATCTTAGAAAAACGACACACAGGTCTATATTGGCGGGATTTAATCTATTTTTAACCTCAACTTGGTTTTCTTGGTTTGATAAGGTTGTAATTGACATTTTTGACTAAAATGAGATTATTGACGGATCTGACTCTTCTTTGTCTAATGCAAAAGATAAACAAACTATATCTGCGATCTGTTGAGAAATAGCCGTATTATTAATGTGACAAAATTGTAACTGAAAGGAATTTATTTACTTTGTGAAGTTTATACATTTTATATGTGATCACAGGGTTTGGTATTTTTTTATTAATGCAACTTCAAGTGTTAAATTAAAACCATTTAAAGTAATGAGGATATTGAAAATTTTTTTTTGATAACGAAAAAAGTGTTGGCACTTTAGATTTTCAAACCCCTTTTTCTCAAAATTAAGGTTAGAGCAGTTAGAACCTTGTCAAACCAAGCTAGCGAACTGGGGAGGATCATAATTAAAACATATTTTCTTGGCTGATCTAGAAAACATAGAATAAATCTGTATCTTAGAAGTATAGGAAACGTGTACCCTTTTACTAAGCATTATTACACATTTGTATTTAATTTTTTTTTGCTTTACCCAGAGATATATATAACTACGTCCTAGATCAATTGACATCTTAGATGAAAGGGAAAATAATTCTTAGCGGTCCCGGTAATAGAGTATATGTCTTCGTGAATCTTAGATACACTATCATCTGAACAAGAAGTCTCCAAACGTTTTTGCTTAAGGGTCACGCTGACTGTTCCACCAAGTCCCAAGGACCAAAACATAGCCAGCTCATCGTATACCAATTCATATCAATTATTACAGGTAAACTATTATGTTTCATAAGATGTTACAGCTATTGGAATGCATAGTCGGTCGTTAATTAAAAACATTTTCAATGCAATCCTAATAAACTATGGCGGGCTGGATTGGAGGTGCCTGCGGGCCGTAGTTAATGAGACCTCTGTTTTAAACCATTGATGAATATTATAATTGGAACATTAGGAAGATTGAAAATATTACAGATTAAGTAAAATGGTGCATTATCGTGATGTATTTCGAAATCAAACTAAATCGAAGAGAAGATTTTTCCCGATTGATGTATTGTAGTAGGTAGATAATTGTGGAATTAGAAAAACTAGGAAATCAATATCGAACGGAGGATATAAAGAAAAAAAATGTTAGGGAAGAAGGGTGCCTTGTAACAATTAAGTAGGCAGTGGACTAATGATGATGGTATGTGGGGCCTGGCGGGAAATGACCGGCTCGTTAGTGGTGGATTAGGACGTGCCTCGAATCCCCTCCCCAACCTCCGCCAATTGAATATTTTTACCATTCCCCTCACGGCGTCCTTTCGCGTCAATGCCAGTAAAATATTTCTATACCTCGCGGCTTAAATACAATTCGTTAAGGCTGTTTTGAATCGGCCTTCTGATTTCCATCCGTTCTGGCTCTTTATCTCAGAGGTTTAGGGCAGTAATGAAGCCTTTATTGTAACTGCAGGTCGTTCGACTGACACCGAATGCATCCTTCTTTCGCTGCACTCTTTTACTGCGCTCACGCATGAGAATCGCTGTTGAACTCATGTAATCGGAAAAAATTGCTATTGAAAAGATTTTTTTTATATCTCACACTGATTGAAAAAATTACTCCTGAATTTCATACGCCGATTCTACATTGTACTAACTGGATAAGGCTAAGAACATTATTCCATTTAAAAATTATATTTTCACTTAATCGATCATGTGCCCGTACGTTAACAATATTAATCTATAAAAACAAATTATGAGCAAAAATACATACAGAAGGCCGATAGAGTAACATATCATCATGTTGTTCTTAAGAAAGAAAGAATCTACATTCCACGAATGGATAGAACATATTAATTTATTTTTGATGGTAATAATAATAAAATTCGAAGGGAACTCGGAGGCTCAATACCGATAACACTAACAATCGTTCCCTGCATGCCTACCTCCCTCCCCCACCGCCTCCCTCTCAAAGTCCAAATCCACAAGGCCATCCTTAACATAGTCCACCCAATAATATCTCGGACTATCTCTAGGACGTTTACCCACCAGCGTTCAGCGGGATTCCATTTTTATTAAACCCAATAACTTTGCATCCCCATTTCTACTGTCGTGAAGCCATTACCTCACTTATAATGATGGGATGCATGCTCCGCGATGGAAAGTAGTCTTTGAAGAGTTTCAGAGGGGGCTCGAAGAGGAGGAATTCCTCCGCTAGGCTTTCGTCGATGATCTGGTGTTAGTGGCGTCTAACAGCAGAGCCGAGATAAAAGAAGCAGCAGAAGGGTGCGCCAACCTGAAAGGACAATGGTGGTAGAGGAATCAATTGAAGATGGTCGCTGCTAAGACTCTGGCCATACACATTAGAAGAAAGATGGATAGGGGACGTCCTATAAATCTAAGCATTAAAGGAACGAGAATACGTCCAGTTTAAACTTTGGCGTAGAACTATATAACTTATACTCGTTTCTATGTGTTCCCTCTTCGTCTTAAATATTCTACGCATTGGATCCTTAAATAATATTCTACTTATTCCTATATAACTTATTCGCTATCTAGGACTTCGTGTGGACAAGTCACTAACTTGGAACCCACATACAAGACTAAAATGACAAGAAAATGGTCGTCGCTTCAGATAAATTTTTCCGCTGCACTTAAGCCCCTCATTGTATCCCAAAGACATATCTGGTCATAACCAATGAACTAAAACATATGCTTTGCTGAAGTCAACGACAAGTCTTCCCAGTGTTTTTTCAGATATCTATCTTACTCAGTACCAAGATTTAGTCTATGGTTTTCCAAATACAAGACAAGTGTTCTATATTTTTAATTGTCTTGAGAAGCGACTTGCATAGAATTCTCCAGAAACTGTTCAACAAACGCTCTAAACCTCCAATTTAAAAAACTCATCTAAATGGCCATAATCATGCCTGATTGATCATACGCAATTGAGATTAAGTGCACCAGCAACAAGCTTCCCCTATTTCTATTGCTAGCAAACTTAAAACCTTCATTAAGTTAATGACCTTCATCGGCCACATACGATATAATTCATTTTGACCATAAGGCCTCATATTTCCCAGATTTTGCTTGAAATATATATCATTTTATATATAAACATATATCATTTTTTAATTCCAAACACAAATCTACCAACTAGTTTCTAACCTAACATCTCCGTTGATTCTCGATAATCTTCCATATGTTCTGGTAAGGAGATGGCTTTGGGATCTTCTAACATGGAACTGTACTTGAGGTGCTATCCTTCACAAGTTATGTAATGTTTATCAGGCTGTATCATTACTCGTATTTTAACACAGTTGTACATCTCAATAATTGTGTTGTATATGAACAAATTGTTATAATTGTATATATTTTTATACGCAGTTCTATTTCAGTATGATCGATTGTCATCAAGGTCTTTGATGTTGTTTATCGGATATAAGGAGCGAATAGAGAAGTTACCCTTGCATATACTACTCAATAGAGAAATAATCATTAAAGTGTATATAACATAAAATAAATATAGAATATTTAAAATACATATATCCAAGACTTATTTTATATGCTGTCTAATGTATTTAAAAGCGCATCTAAATACTTTGAAGGCGTTAAAGAAAGGCATTACTTTAATCTGATCAACAAGTATTTAATTTTTTTTTTTTTTATAAAGATAGCTAAAATATATAAATATATAATTAATGTCAATTACACAAGTTTTTTTGTTTCGGTGTTATCGATCACAATGACATTTTCATGCTATTTATTCATGATATACTTTATAAATTGAATCTTCCGTTCCTGATTTAATTCAATAAACAGTTATTTTTATATGCACTATTTCTGACGTTTCTGTAATTTCTATGGTTTTAGAATACTCTATCTCAAGCTTTTACGTCATTGGAATCTACTATTATAATTAAAAATATGTTTTAATCTGAATGGTTAAGGTAGTAATTGGAAAGGCGATTTAATTTTGTTTTAAAGTCGAAAAAGTTAAGTTGTAGTTAATGGGGGTTGCTCGTTTATTTAATCCGTAGCTGAGATGTGAGCTGATGATAGAAAATAGGAAGAAAGGGCAATGAGGGATCGGTTAACAGCCAATTAATCTAAGCTGACCGGGAGGTAATTGGTGCAGGGGTCACTAAGGAGGGGCCAGTGAGGAGGAAGTAGGGAGGTGCCTGTGATCCAGAAAATTCTGAAACTCCCCTCTCACATCATTAAGGTAATAAACAAATCATTAATCCGAAACCCAGCATTTCAACAAATGATTTAACTATTTCATGAACTGTTGCAACCAATTTACTTTAGTTATATTAAAACATATATAACATCTTACAACATATAGAAATCTTTTATTCTTTGGAGAATTACAGAATAAGGAGTTAAAAACTTTAACATCGACATGGAATAAGCCACTAAATAAAATATATTCAGGAACAAATACATCTTAGTATTCATAGAAGATAATAATTATATTCTTAATAATTAAGGCTACCTTATAAAAAAATATAATAACAAGTCCAAATCCGGAGGTTCGATGCCGATAGCACTAATAAACTTAACCTACATTTCTCTCCACTAAACCGCATTAGAATCGATGTCTTCAAAGTAATATCTAACACAATCCTCCCACCCACGTTTCGGTCAACCCATTCACTTCGATTTAACAGTTGGTTCTGCTGAAGAGCCTAACTCTTTAATATGTTGATATATGTTTCGGTTCGAAGCGAAAATTGCATCGAGGCCTGAAGCACTAGCTGGTTTCTTCCTTTCCACGCTAATGCCAAGATATATGCCTTATGGTTGACACAAGTCCCTGCAAGGTTGGTAAACCGTGGTGGTTCTCACAAAATCTTCCTCCTCATTTTCCTGGGACTTATCATCCCTTGAGTATGTATGATACACAGCCTCTTCAAAAGTAGTTGCCTGGGCATTTTCATGGTTGAGTTCTGCCATCGTCTGAATAGGAGTCAATTTGCACGGTACTACCCTGCATCTATACCCCAGATTCTTTGTGGAATTTTCGATGAAATCGCACCTTCATTCGTTTCGGTACACCTTGGCCTTGGACTTTTACTCGGTGGAAAGTGCAATATATTGCTCGTCACATATGCACCTCTAGTACGATCACCGGGGCTTTTAGAGATCTTACTTCATGGTTGTTAAGGCCGGTGGCATCCACCATTGGGCCCCGGAATTCTTAGCGGCGTCGCGGATGATATTATTCATCCTGTATACTCCATAGACGAGGTCATCTGCCTTCTCCAATTCCCCACATCCTAATCTTCGTGAACGATTTTTACTCCAGCATCCATCAGAAGGTACTCCACTCATTTATCGTAGCCCTTGTCGATACCTTGGAGTGTCTTTCATTCTATAACAGGCCAAATTTCAGGATTTCGTATTCGGAGCTCGTTTCAGATGTGAGGATCCAATGTTTCTCGCGAGTGTCGGCGAGGCCAGAGTCATGTTAATATAACTGTCACCCATCCCTCCAGAGAACATAGAGGTTGCAGAGGTAATCACATCGAGGTTCGGGTTGTTAAGCTCAATCCGACAGTCCGAGGGGATCACTGCAGGCCAAATCCCGTGACCCAGCGAGTCGGTTCCTGACCACCATGATATTTTAGCGTTGCGAGAATTCACGAAGCTCATCTGCCGCAACTCGCTGATAGCCATTGTTGAGCTGAAGGATTTTTCTTTTTATCATTTCTTTGCATCACGTTAAATGCATAGGGGGTTTCTGGTTCCCCGACGTGTTCTTTGTAGCCCCGAACTGTAGTCGAGCCGGAAACTTTTGAAAAGCTGGTTTGACATGTTCTTCTGTCTGCAAAAAAACAGTGGAGTCAACTGCGAATACATCACCAACTTTACATATGAGGAATAGAAAGATAACCCTGCGGATAGAGTTGACGACATAGACGCCGACATCAATGAGCAGGAAGATGGATGGATGGAAAAAGCTGGTTTACTGATCAAAGAACAAATCGACTGCCTGCTGATGTTGCTATTGAAGACAATCCCGAAAACACCGGGAAACCAGGTCCATCAAAACGTCGGAAGCGATTGTTACATCACGATTGTAGATTTATGTACCTAATTTTGAATAACCATCAAATTATTTTACTCAGATGTTAATGTTTTATTTTTTTTATATTTATTCCTATTTTTTTCTTGTTTTGCATTTTGTTACGAAACTGAAGAAATTTCTTATTTTTTTACGATCTGTTTAGTCTCTGTTAAGATCTAGAAAAAAAGTTCTAGTATTATGATTTTTGGCGAATTCTATGCTATTTTAAATAAGAAATAGATGGCTAATCGTTAGAATGATGGGAAACTGAAATATTTTTATTTAAAAAATAATAAAAGAAAAAAGAATATTTTGTTGTTTTTGGGCTACCGAAAATTGAGACATGATACATTTTTTTTTAAAAACTCCCCATCTTTTGCGAGGTAAATCTACAATTTGAATGGACTGCATGCAGCATAAATGTTTATAAAATACATTTTATACAACAAAGGATAGGCTTTCTATTGTTTGGGTTATTGAATGGTATTCATACAAAAATGTCGAAAGATGATAGTTCCCGGGGAAAAACCTGCAGTTTTCAATATTTTGAGAAAAAAAATCGAAACTTTGAAGGGCTCTCTATATTTATTAGGGCTGCTTCTCGGTATGTATTCCGTTTGAAAAAACGTTTTATCGGCGGAAATCGTAGAAAATAAAATAATTTTTAACTTTTGTAATAAAACATTTTCGTTGTGTAGAAGTAATAAGCAAAAAACTGAAAAAAGTTCGAAAATTTTGGGATTTTTTGACTGCAAAAGGTTTTAGCCGTGACGAGTTTGGAGGGCAAAATTTGTTTTCCCCTATCGTACCACACATGTAAACAAGTTAAAACAACAAAACCTTTTACCCCACCTCTTGCAAGATAACGCTATTTGTTTCGGCAATTTGATTTGACTAGATATTCGTCAACATGCATATTGAGAGTTGTCACAATTAATTATTATTTTTGGCTTATATCAGTACATCTCTCTACAGTAGTTTTATTATCAGTAAATTGTATCTATACATATTTACAAGAATGCATCCAAAAAAATTTAAATCTCCTCCCAAACTAAATTCTTCGTACGCCCCTGTCCATGTTATATTGATATGATTCAAGAATGTGTGTTACTAAAGTCAAAATTATTGGCATATAAACATAAAAGCACATCACAACAACTAGATACTTATTTAATAGTAACATTATTTACAGTAAAACTCCTGATGTTTTCATACAAATCACTATTGCTAACCTAACCAAGTGTACAAACATGAGAGGATACCTAGATGCTAGAGATGCTTCTAAACTACTTATTTTACAGTAATCATTCACGTTTTAAATACAATATAGATAACACTCGTCACGAAGTTTTATTCCAGTTATTTTCATGAACAGTGTTACGTAGAAAAGCAGGTAAAATTCGTTACGAATGTTTTCGCCAAATCTTGGAGACAAACCAATTTTCCTGTTGTACACTAAGTATTATAGGAAACCGAAAACAACACTCATTCTCCCAAATACTCCTTTTTTAATTATAATTTTTTTTAAATGATTTATTTTCTAAATCACGCTGACTAAATTTTTTTTTAAATTTTGATCAAAAAAATCAAGAATTAATTATTGTTGTATATTTACGTAATACAAGTGAATTTGTATATTGTATATTTATTATACATTTACATAGTATAAAAATAAACTTATAATATATGAGTATATTCAAATGTAAAAAATGAAAGATTTTTCGCCTCGCTTGTAGCTAAATAGACAGACATTAGTATTACTATTATTTTTGTTTTTGTTGGTATGGTTTTAATACATTCTATATTTTATATATTTTTTAAATTACTAATAATACTATTGACAGATTGAATGTACCAACATGGAGCGGATCGTTTTTGCGAACGTTCGAAGTTGTTCAAGATTGCTCAAAACTGCGCAGTTCGCCGTCCAAACCGATCTCGCTGCTCCGAACTGTTCGCCTTCAGATTTATACCCAATGGCCCACCGATCCGCAGCTTTTGCAAATCTTTCCTTATTCGATCCTCATCCTTATGGAATCCCATTCCTCGTTTATATATCCGTCGCTCCAATACTCTTACCACTTTCAAATTCCGTCTATTCAATCACTTCCTGGCCATTTAGTCCCAAAAGAATTGTAAATAGGTATTCCTTATCTCCAATTAAAATTTGTACCTAACAATCTATTAATACATTATTTTTACTTTTCTAATTGTTATTAATTAATTTGTTTTTAACTATGTTTATTTGTAATTGATTAATATTGGAAGTTTGATTTTGTTTAAAGCTCTAAAAGATATATCATTATGATTGATTATAATTTCATATTTTTTTTTATTATTCATTAATTTATGTTCATTTTATTATTTGTTGATTCTCTTGTGCTTTTTTATTTATTATTTTTTTACTCTAAGGCTCCAGAGCTCCACGTCTATTACCTGCAATGTTATTCTAAAGGGACTTGTCCCGAAATAAATAAAGAATTTATGATTATTTAAATCTAATACATCCCATTGAATATTCCAGAGTTGTGTGCGCTGGAGAGGTACTGAAGAAAGTTAGAGGGTTCAATATGAGCTCAAAGAAAACTTCTGGATATAAAATTTCACAGAAATGAACTCATTAGTGATTAATTAAAGTAGGTAAGTTGCGAGTTTTCGTATCTTTATTCTGACAGTTTGTCTTCTTGATTTTCATACATTTTTGTGATATTTATTTAGGTATGTTGTCGCTATACATATGTGACAAATTACCTCGTTCACCTAGCCCTTTCTGTATTCAGCGTAATGACAAGTTGTCGTCTAGTATTTAAAGTGGCTGAAGTTATTAAAATCTGTGGTTTCTTAATTGTCTTATAATATACGACCTCATCTAGCCTTTCAAGTGTAGATGGAGAACTGATTATTTTAGAATTATAATTTATAAATCATTTAGGAAGGAGAATAGCTTTTCGTTTCTTTTTAGTTTTTATTAGAAGAAGAAGAGGAAAAATAATAAGTGCTAGGGGACGATTGTCTCAATAATGTTTCAGAAGTAACTCAATATAAAATTTATTTATATTAATAGAGACAGAAGAAGAAAATGGAGCTCGCGTGACCAGGCGGTTGGAGCTCATGAGATATGCATGGCCGATCTGGCCGATGTTGTCCGATGCTATACGATAATGATTGCCGTATCAATTTTCTGGCCTCTCTCCTCTGGACTCCTTCATTGGCTCATGACACGTAGCCATTTGTCTCCTCGTTCCAACTACTGGTGACAATATATCGATGCCTCTACCTAGAGAAGAATTGAAACATATTAATTCCCCTCCATACGATCAGGATCTCCTGTCGTTATTCATGGTAAATGCGTGTAGTTATCTCATTCATTGTATATTCTGCTGTAATACAGTCTAGTTTAAATGGGCTTCCTGCCATGAGGGTATAGATGGATAGAAGGTAGTTTATTCAAGTTTTTTTTTTTTCATTATAGCATTTCTTTTAAATGATGGATAAAAATCAGAAATTTTTATGTAACTATATCATATGTGCATTATTTACTAAATTATATTCGTGAATGCCTCAAAGCTTCAGATTTAATTAAAATATCTTAATTTTAAAATCCTACTGCTTGGTAAGGAGGTTCATTGGTATTTTCATTATTTAAAGTAACCAGTACCACTACAGACGAATTGGGATTGGACATTTAATAAGTACCGATTTAGTTTGTGACAGCTGAGGTAACTTTTTTTTGGGTATTTTTTAATTTCCCGCCAAAGAACTAGCAATAAAAATGATACCTTGTAGGATATGACCCTCAACGGTTGCTGAACCTAATGTGACCTATTCATGGGTGGCGGTCTTACGTGAAATGAAGCGGATAACCTTATTTAAATGTATAAATTCTGCAGTTTATCAAAAACTCTGGAAATTTTATTATAGTGTGTCAACCACAAGTATCGTGTTGTCATACAAGTTTTTTTCGCAGTCTTACAACTAACTAAGATCACAATGCCACATTACCAGTTATAAAATATTATTTTTTAAGTGAGAAATTAATTAAAACGTAAAAAATACCCTGAATCAATAGTAACTTTGTGACAAGCGTCAAACTCATGATTTATTTATCAGTAGTTTCTTTTCAAAAGCAATAACAGCAACTCCACCAAGAAAAAGAATACAAGGCAGTAAAAATGAAGAAATACCCAATTGGAGAGGAAACCAGTTGGTGATGGCAATACCATCCAGACCCTGGAACAAGTGAAACATCTTCTTCAGGAACAGTTTTTCTTTCAGACTAACTGTTCCTGAAGAAGATGAAGCCAGCAGCTACTTTCACTTTTCCATCCCTTGTGAAAAATCTGTTAAGGATTACCATCTTCAAAATGAAGAGCTGGATATTGAAGAAGCCATAAACATTCCAGAACCTGGACCCTGTGACGTGAAGGCTCAAACAAACGACAGCACTGCAAACAGCCCAAAAAATCAACTAGAAAATTATTTTATGGTAGAAAAATACATCGCGGTGACCTACTCGTGTTGGCCCGTATGATGAATTTTACGAAAGGTTTCTTAGTTTAAGAAATGTCGTTAAATGTTTCTGAAGGTGATTAGATGTGCAATATGAGATAATTTTGTGGCAAAAGTAAATTCAAGTGTATTTTCAAACGAAATTACGTCTGTCACAAAGTTACCAAGACTGACGAGGGAACTTTGTTACATAATTAAAAATTGTAGGCTCCTCAGCCATGTCAAATTAATTTAAATTAAATTTAAATTTCTCCATGGGATCATCAACAAGTCTCGATGTAGGACTATTGTTAAAAAATAGCAGGATGTGAAAAATGAATTATCTTGTGCACCAAAAATCATGAAACCCTCAAAATTTGTCACTAAGTTACCTCACCTACCGTAACTAACAATGTGGTTTGGCGTTTTGAGATTATGCTAGCTGATTAAGAATACCATTCACCAGGAAACTAAATTGAATGAATGTTCATTACATTAAAAGTACGCATTTAAAGTCAATTATCAGGGTAAAGCTCATGAAAATAAATTAAAATACTGAATATGTTAATCTGGTTTTCAAACGGATTTCTTTCTCTACAATTAAACTTGGCCTGGAAAACACTCATCTGTTGTAAACTATAAACGAAATGGCAACTCTTTACCAATCTAACAGAACAAAGATCCCCATAAATACCATTACAGATTTATTTAAGCAAAGGTAATATTCATGACACACTGATGTAACACTCATGACACATTTTTAGGACAGAACTGAAATTTCATAAACAGACATCGTAACAATAATTTTGATGGTATATCTTTCATAACACTATTTTACTAGTTCCCCTAATTGCATATTAATTCAATATTAATTATTAAATAAATTTATTTCTTTATACAGAAGTAATTTGAGATGTTACAACCTGATTAAGATCAGGAAAAACAAATCTTCAAAAAATGTCTATTTTTTTACAGTTTAGCTCGAATGTTATAATTTAGTCATCTAGTGTCAATTTGTCATAATTACGTTTCCTTTATCTGCATAATTTAAAATCATCTCCAATGTAATGTAGAAAAAGTAAAAAATAAAGTGAAACCAATGGACTGTAATGTTGAACACATTTTGAAAATGACCCTTATACAATTCATTTCATTTTAACATCACTTCGAATGATAGATAATAGATATGAAATGAAAAATAATTATAAAAATAATTATTACACGATTTGTAATAATGCCTACTTAACAATGATGCAATACATAAAATAGTAATTATTCAATAAATTACAATTCATAAAATAATAAACTATCCATAATTGGAACAGAATATGCCTTGATTCCTGATTGAACACCAACAAATGATCAGTATAGAAAATAATAAATATTATGATTTAAAAATAGATTTTTACAATCATATACGATTAAGCTTGCCAACTTTGATCAGCCATAATCCATGGATGTCGATCGATTTGTCAATGATCTTAACCCGTGTTTGAATGTTCTTAATTCGGAAGAACAATTCTCTATTGGCTCTGAAGAATCCGGTTACCGAGTATGTTCATCCTGTGAATTTCTGCCGGCTATTCCTGCTAGAAGAGAGATAATCGAAATCGGACTAGTATTACCAAAGATACAGCGTATCTTATAAGAACTACAAGACACAAGATGGAAAGCCGAAGTCTGTAAGAAGACGGATACGACCGAACCTACTCTCACTAAGCCTCCAAATTGAGTTCAACAATATGCTCTGTATTAATGTAATGCAAGAATATAAAAGTAGAAATTAACTTAATAATTTGCAACAACGGATAAACACTTTTCCTCCTCTCCCGCTTAGATCAAGAATCTTATCTAAACAGTATAGTAACTGGAGATGAAAAGTGGATTTTCTATCGCAATGTTAGGCGGTCGCGACAGTGTTTAAGTCCTGGAGAAACACCGAGAATAGAAGCGATAGAAGGACTTCATCCGAAAAAAGTAATTATGTCTAGGAATCCTTCATCATGAATTCCTTGATCTTAACCAAACTATCATTAATGATCTCTACTGTGATCAGCTGGATCGATTGAAGTGGACAATTAAGGAAAAACTTTCCTCATTTATCAATAGACGAGGCATTTTATTCTACTATAACAATGCGAGACCCCATGTTGGAAAACAAACAATGCAGAAATTGAAGAACTTTAGATAGGAAGTTATTCCTCACCCGCCGTATTCTTCAGCATTAGCGCCTTCGGATTACCACATTTTTGGCAGTATCCAAAGCTCATTAAGCGGGAGGAACATGAATTCAGTCGATGAAGTGAAACACGAGGTGTTGGCTTTCTTTAATTCAAAACGAAAGGATTTTTTTCAGAAAAGGTATACAAAATTTGATTTCAAGATGACAAACTGTTATAGAACAAGATGAAAAATACATTTTAGATTGAACGTGTTTCATTGATTTTTTCCTATCCCTCATATCACGCAATTAAATACCGACATTACTTATGGGATGACCTGGTAAATAATAAGAAGAACACATATATACTAATATAAAATCTATTGTTTGAAAAATATATTTGGTGTGCCGTTTATTTCGTCATTGTTGACTGGTCATTCACTAGATTTGTTCTGGGATTAGTATAAAAAATTCATGAGCTTATTTAAAATTTTTTACGCCGTTGTAGCAATGATAGAATACGGATGATATTGATATACAATATCATTGATATACAGTAATAGAGTTGTATATCAGAAATGGTAATTGGTGCCAAAATAAATAAGTGAGACTGGTATATGTTGGGAGCCTAAAAGGTATCGGCCAGAGTACTTAATTACATCAGGCCAAACACAAAGGCATTCTAAAGCAGCCCTTCACCGCACCCCAACCTTTTTTTTTTTTTTTTGGATGTTTTTTGTTTTCCTGGGTACTGGCTCTCGTACATAATGTTAATCTAATTTTTATTATACACAGGACTGGGTAAATAGATTGGGACCGCTTTGTGTCCGAAGATTAGTTTTGTTCTTGCTTTGAGGGAGACTGCTGGTTTTTGCAAAAACCCTCTTAATTCATTTAAACCGGTAGCCAGTGCTCTCCTCTTCTCAACGCCCGGCCTTTTTATAAAGCTGATGTTCCTTTTAGTCCGGAGGGACAGCATTTAGCCCGACTGCAAAGCAAAGAAGATTTTCAATGTATATCTTTCTGAATTTATACAGGCACCTCTCAATTTATTCAAAACATAAGAAGTTATTATATGAGATAAAATTAGTCAATCTGTGTGTTTCCCTATTTCTAAAAAAATAAATCATTATGTTAATAGTAAAAAAATTAAAACTAACTTGCATATTATGTGAAGGAGATAATATCCACTTTAGGGTTTTTCTGATGAATTGTAATTAAGTATTTAAGAGTTAAATATTATATTCACTATATCTAAATAAATCGATTGTAACTTCATGGAATGCTATAGATCTTACCAAACATAGGATGCAGAAGGAATTTGATTAATCGCATATATTTCACAGTTGTATTGTATTGTCCCCATTGGCATGAATAGAGCCAAATAAATGTTTTTTATGGATACTGTACAGTTGTTGAATTGTTCCAGTAGTAGGTAGTTGAAAACTCGTCATTAGTTATATTATTAACAGCCTTTACGCCATCTATATGACATAATTTAGCCTTCTCTACCTGTCCTCAAGTAATACTTTATGTCTAAAACCTAACAAGTTTGTAAATCTGTGACAATAAGTGTGCGCAGTATTCTCATTTAGCAGGTCCTTCCACACTCCTGGGAACACACTAACTATCGAAAAATATTTATAATATAAATATATAATATATAAAATATAAAATATAAAAATATTTATATAGGCGGAAGCAAACACGGGATGCGCAAATACGGGATATCACATTTCAGCATAACCACATTTACTATGACGAACGATTTAGACTGAGACCACACTGCTCTTACAATCAAGCTGAAAAACTAGCAGTAATTAAGGCCAGAGACTACAAGACAGACAGACTATGCTGAAATATCTTACAATATTTTCACTGACAGCAAAATACTTATAGACTCTATAAAAAATTCAAAAATTCACGACGACAAGAACTAGGTAATCAGACACAATATAATTAAGATTATGATCAAAAACATAAAAATATTAGTACGATAGGTTAAAGGTCATAGCGGGGTCCCCGGCAATGAAGGAGCTGTCAGTTTGGCTAAATCAGCTGCTAAAGATAATAACCTATCAATCGAATACTCCTTGGTGCCTTTGTACTTTGTTAAAAAAATCTGTAAGAACAGAGATAATTCCAGACAAGGACAGATATTGGTGACATTCGACTAAAGGACGACTCCTGCACATGTGCATACCTCATGTTAAACCTCAAAACTATATCCAAATAAAAAGTATACATTACAAACTGGCACAATGCCTAACAGAAAGCGGACCATCTGAACACTAATTCAAAAGATTTAACTTGACAAACTCAGAGTCATGTACCTGCGACGCAGAAACTCCACAAACATTTAAATACATACTTAATAATTTTTGACTGTACCTTGAACGAACTCCGTAGGTACGATTTTATATAAATCTGTATGATGCAAGGAGAGACATGGCCTCCTTCACAAGACGCAATATTGAAAAAATTCAAAAAGGAGTTGATATCCTTCATTTCTTAGATCGAGCTTCAAGGGAATCATCCAAATCGAAACCCTAATCACCTGGTGCAATTGTAATATCCAACAGTGAAGTGTGAAAATCTTAAAGAACAATATGTTAATTTTTATTTCTTTACTTACTGAACTGACTGAAGTTACCTTTTTTTATAAGTTTTTGTAAATAATGCATTTAAAAAATAAAACAAAAAAATGTGTGATTGTATTTATATATTTTAGTTTAGTTAAATGTTTATTTTGTATATAATACCTTGTTTATTTTCGATTTTATTTATTTACTATTTTTTTTTAAACTTATTTTCTTTCTAACTAATTATATGAATCTACTGATTTATATAATTTTTATAACTGATATTTATCAACATACACAATGCTGTTTTGCATGGAGTATGCATATTAAAATAAACTCATCTTGCAAAGGGTTACTATGCGAGAGAAAAAAAAAATATACATATATTTTATTTTATATATATATATATATATATATATATATATATATATATATATATATTCTCACTTCATAGGGATTGTACATTCTAAATATGAGAGAGCTGAGAAAATGAATAAAACATACTGAAAATCTCGTGGTTGAAGAATAATATCGACACGATGTTTCCAGCTAAAAATTTGTAATTTAATATATGTTAAATGAAAAATATAAATATTAAAAAATAATTGACTTTTTGTCAAATAAATTTTTAAAAAAAGTGTTTAAATTAATAAGTAAACTAGTCTCATAGATTTTCACACCAAAAATGATTACAGATTTGGATTCAGCTTATCAAAAAACCTAAATGTTGAAAACATCATCAAAAACAATTTGTTTTCAGTCCCCGTTAAATCAAATTTCACAGTTTAAGAACCTTTAGCGATGCACCGAATTTGGGTTAAATTATTGAAAGGGTTCCTGATTTATAAGCGATTATTTAAATCTTTAAAAAAAATTTAAAGGGCAAAAAAATGCATGACAATATTCACATTCTTTATTCATTTCGCCAATCATAATTTTTGAATGTGACGAATATTATATATATAAATATATATATATATATATATATATATATATATATATATATATATATAAAATTATAACATTTTCTTTCTCTTCAACTTCTCCAATTTAAATTTAGACGCTGAGCCGGATTGCCTACTTGACCCATTGGATTTTATAGGTCAAACGAATTGTTGCGTGTCACAGAGCTGATATTTTCCTCCAACTTTAAGAATATCTGAAAAATTATAAAAATCAATCAATATGGTAGTTAATAGTATATTTCAACAATAAATTTATCATAAAATAAAATTTACTTTACAAATGAAATTTATTTTTTAATCTTTTAAGATTCATTGCTTCCAATATATTAAACAAGTAAAAATTATAAGTTTAATTTTTAACGCTGTTTCCACGTCTACTAAGGATTTCCCACAGAAATTCTGCGATTAATAATTGGAGAGGATTTGTTGTCAACCGAACAAAACCAATGGAAATGAGAAACCTAATGGTGAGAAGCCAGTCTATAATAGGGTTCGATACAGTTCAACGTTTGGCCCTGTCATTAACGTGAATTCTCCGAAGTCAGTGTAACAATTAATTTTTTTGAGAACATTCATCCTTGCAGTTAGTCTTGAAAAATAACATGTTCTAGAAATCTCCATATATTATTTGTGATGCACACAGTTTTTTTTTAATCAGAATTAGGATAGAAATCCAATAATCTAATAATCGTTGTTATAATTTTATTAATGATACGTCTATGATATGAAAAGTAGGGTACTACTGATATACACAACGTATCCTGATTTCTAGTTAGCGATTTAGCGACTTTTCGACGAATATGAGCCAAAATTGTATTCAGTTTTGTTGATTTTTAACTTGAAATCTATGTTCTGATGATGATTTATTTTCAAGAAATTGTAATTATTATTATTTAATTTCGCTAAAATAGGTTAATGAAATTAATTATTAAAAATGTTATTTTAAATTGTTTTTAAATGATCTTCATAATTTAAAGCCCAATAGTTCCAGAAAATAAATCATCAACTGAAAACTTTTTTGTTTTAGAATTTTTTCAGTAAATAATTTAATTTTCTTTAAAAATAAGTTCAATTATCATTATCCATCATGATTGTAAACGATTAAATTCATAATTAAAATTCATAAAATTACCCATTTACAATCATAAATACTTTTTTTATTAGACATAATTTTATTATTGCATAAACATATCTAACTTGTTTGAAAAATTTTTATTGTATAATTTATGATGTATTAAATTATATATATATATATATATATATATATATATATATATATATATATATATATATATATATCATATTTATTTTATTACATTAATTTACTACAATATTTCAGATACATTTTTTATTCTGTACTTAATTATTTTAGAAGATATAATATAAATATTCCCAAAGCTTCTAAACTAATTAAAACTGCGTAATTAGCCATTAAAAGAATAATCTTAAGAAATTACCAGAACAATCAAATCGTAGAATAAAATGTCTTTAATTTTAGTTTCTAATAAATCAAAATTTAATTCTTGACTTGATTTATTATCATTAAAAATATTGATCTATTATCAATAAAATTAATTAATTCACCAACACTTTCAAAATTATAAACTTACGTGATGTATTTTGCTCCTTTTTGAAACGTCCGACTACTTTTTATTTAATTATTTTTAATCTCTAAATTAATTTTTAATTGTCTTTTATAAAATTCTATAAATTATCTTATCCACCATCAAAACATGGAACATTATATATGTATATTTATATATTACGATATATTATTTATGTATTTAATTATAATGATTTAGTCAAGTTGCTTTCATGTTTTTTTCAATAACCTTAATATTTGGTTCTGGCATGAGATTTTAAACAAAAATATATACTTCTTAAAATTTACAATAAAGTAAAATCTTAACCTTACAGTTATCGATCTGTTGTCTTTTTCTGGAAAACTGAGGCCAGGGAGTCGAGTCGAGATTACGACAAATACCTGATGTCAGAGGGTCTGTCCAATGTGGTCTGTCCAATCCAAACTCTGAAGCCAGTGGGTACCTTATACGGTACGGATAAGTGGGCTGGCTTTCTGCAGAACCTGAGAGCAGTCCTAAGTTCTTCAGGAAACAGCGATGCAGAGCCAATCACAGTGTGAAGTAGGCGTATGCTGTGCCTGTTCGAGCGCCAATTAGCAACATCGATGGTAGTAAGTCTTAGAAAATACTTTATTAATCAAAAATACATAATTACATAACTTATAATCGGTGATCTTATGACAGGATCGACTGGCGTGGACCAGCGACTGCTTGACAAGGGACGACTTACATCATTTTACAACGGGTTTATATGCATACCAGAAAAGGGAGGGAGGCTAAGGTGAATGCACTTTGTTGACGCTGCTGACTGAGTAGACCTTGGCAATGATGCTGTGCCATGATTTTCTGGGTAATAAATCCATTGTATAACTGTTCCAATCTGGAAGAGTGAAGATAAATGAGCTTTGTTCGTTTATATTTTCCCTACAACTGTGGGTAAAATGTATATTTAAGAAAACTTAATTAAATAATTACGGTTTACAAAATTTATTTCTCATGAATGTATGATCAAAATTTGTAAATCTTATAAACGCTAATTAAATTGACAAGATTCAGATACATTACAGCAAACATAATTAACTCAGTAATATAATTTTAGATTGACGAAATCAAAATGCCCTTTTGTTATTCAAATGCAATTTGTGGAGGAAAATTACATATTATTAAAATAGATAAAATTATTAGGAATAAGAAACCCTCAGACATTCCGCGTTTTATTTTATTTTACTATTTTTACCTACATCTATGCCAAACGAAATAAGATATGTCAATTGTTTAAATTTTTTGGTGGCTTAAAACCAATCTGATTTATTGCTTATTAATTTTCGAATTTTGTAGGCATCAAATTGTAAGATCAGAACGAAGATGGAATAGAAAAATAATCGTTGGCCAAAATGCCACATTGGGAATTAGAACAGAGATGGAATTGAACGAAAATTACCCTGACTTACCCTATTTCTTTTTCAAACGTTTCGTGGGAGGGCCCTCCCTGAAGATATTCACATACGGCCTTGCTGATGGAACGGCAGGGTACAGATGAAAAAACAGGGGACTGAGTCTATGAGAAAAAAACCGAAAAATGAGTGAATTTTTTAGCTCAGCGTTCCGAAAAACATAAAAAGCAAATTATCAGTATATTTCCAAAACATTTCCTTTCTGACCCGCTTTTGACTGGACAAATACATAACATTTCGTCGCTTGATTACGCTGTGAAGCCCCCTAAGTCCGAAGTATCAATCTCCTGACGATGGATCAGTCCCCAGTGTTGATTAGCACCGAACACTGACGGACAGGGACTGATAAAGTAAAAGTTTAGCAATTTTTTAACAATGTAAAAAATGAAGAAAAACCAAACAACTTCTTTTCAATTTAATAAATAACGCATCTGAATTGAACAAATTAATTTTCAATGGTAATGTTGTTTTGACAGTAAACTAACAATTTCCGAGCACTGAAACAGTAAAAAAACAGCAACTGACTTACATCTCTACAGAAATATATCAACATCAATAAAATACAAGTTGACTGTCAGCTGTTGCTATGCTACTACTCTCCCTTTTCTCCAAACACTACGTGTTGCGACTTTCTACTGCTTGTTGAGCACTTAATCGACCAACATCGTACGAAAGGAGATGGACGGCCTTTGCTGGAGACACACTAATTTACTCGAATAATCTGGCATGTTTGAATTAAATATGTATTTGAATATATTTCATAGAAACTACAACCAATTCTGAATACATGGTAATATTTAAGTTGACATAAATATGTTCTACTAATTTATTGGATACCCATTTTTCAGCTGTAGTCACTTAACAGTAAAATATATTTAGGTAATGTACAAATATAAATATATTATATACAGATTATATTATATGCATAAATATATTAATAAATTAAGAAATATATTTAGGCAATACAAACGTGTTTTGATCGTTGATTAGCGTTTACACAGCCAGTGCGTACATATTTTTTTTTAAAACTTGTTATATTATTATTTTTATAAAAAAAAACTGCTGGGATATCAATACTGCAAGTTATGCGAAAAATACCCGTATGCTGTTAACAATTACCTCCAAAATAATTATTAAATGATAGAAATCATATTTTTATAAATATAAAGAATTGACTATTTGTGTTTGTTCATTACTCATTTGTGTCTATTCGACCATTTATTTCATTTTATTTTTATAGAAAATATCTCCTGTCCGACATTTTTCAATCAGGTTTAATTTACTCATTGATGTATTCGCTATTCAATGTTATTAAAGATAGGTTTCCTTTCGATATTTCGTATTATATTCAATATTACTCGCCTAACGTATTTGTTGAACATAGCTAAGACAGCTGAAATAATTAAGCCAATTAATAAAATTTGCCTAATTTTGATTGTCAATATTCCGATTGACCCTCGAGAAACAAGGTTTACTGGAGCAAATTTAACAGGCCTTCGTTCAAAGGCTCTAACTCTTTAGGGAAGAAAACGCCCTCTTTGGAATTTCATAGACAATAATTAATTTGTCTTCGTCATCTATTAATTACCTCTCCCCCCACCAAGAGCCACTTTGCCGTCCAATTAACCTTGCCGATAAATCACTCCTCCGACGTCACTAAATTATGTTTAAAGCCCTACAGCCCGGCCGTGTGATTAGGAAAGGTCTAATGAAGTTTTTTCTCTCGATGAGAAGGAGTAGAGGGTCTCCATTGACTCGGAAATCTGTAAACAATAATTAAAAGTTCTTTAATTAATCACAATTAATTAGAAGAAGGGCGGCCACCGGAGTTTGGCCTTTTATAGCCTCGCTGTAATGAGGTAATCGCCCATCTCAACTTAAATTTTCCTTAGCCTTTGCCCTTTCTTAATACTTTTAGACCATTTCATCTCGAATCTTTTAATTACATTAGAGCAGCATGGGCAGTGTAGGACCGTTGGAGAACAATTTTCACAAGAGGTTTTATTTTTAATGCCATCTCAACAAACGGTGGCTCTACTTGAGATTATGAAGCTTGTGAATGAATTTTTACTTTACTTCACTTCAACTTGAATAGATATCTAAATAAAGAAGTATTGATCTGGTCTCAAAAACGTTCACAAATTTTTCTTAAAGAAATCCTGTTTATGTGAAATAGATTGATTTGAAAATTCAGTAGGTAGTACGACAACGTATTAAGTTTCCGATCCTTTGTCCTGTGTTTTTTTTCAAGTTGATGTTTCGGTTTTTTTTCTCCAGATTTATTCTTCTAACTATAGTTACCGAATAGCTTGCTATTAAAGCTGGAAATCAGATTTTGTTTCAAAGTCTCATTTGTTGAATCGTTTTTTCTATTTTTTCTGAATAGAGGTAGAAAAAAATATCTCTTTAAAGGGAAACGATCAGATTTTTCAGATAAATTGAAAAATAAAAAATTAATAAAATGATGATAAAAATTGTAAAATAATCTATACACATCAGAAGTGAAAATAAATTAAACAATGACAATATAAGTAAGTAACTGCGTTTTAAGATTTGTCTTCGGTACCTCGAGAAGGGGTCATGTGTCCCACCTTTACGGAAAGTTAAAGTGGCTCTTCCCCTCCAATCGTAGACAATATTTCCACGGATCTGTCCTATACCAAACTATCACCACCCAGCACCCTTCCTACATCTACAGCCTCCTGCAATTTAAATCCTTGGCCCACGCAGAGGAAACAAGACAGCGCATTTCTGACCTCAATACCCCTTCCCATAGAACCAAAACATTCGAACGTTCCTTTCTCGCCCACTCCTCTACCCTCTGGAATTCCTTTCCTTCTAATATCCGCCATGCTTTTTCTCTATCCTCATTCAAATTCCTCCTTTTCCAACACCTTCTTTTTTTCCAAATTGATGGTCTGTAATTACGAAATTTAAATTTTAGACTAACATCTTAATCAGAAGTGAATAATCAGAAGTTTTTAATGCACTAACTTTAAATTTTCTAATCAGCCCACAATTTTTGTATTTTTCATTTTCTCTTTCTTTTTTTGTTCAAATTAATTATTCTTTTCAATACAAGAATTTATATTGTTTGTTTATTATTTTATTGAAAATATTGTAAACATTAATTGATCTTTATTAATTTTTTTACTTTTTTTTGGCTTAATACTTTCTATAAATTCCTATCTCCCGTAGTATTATCATGTGAGTTCATAGAGGATAATGAAGTTGGTTTTTAGAATCCTATTCCACTTTCTTCTATCAACCGACATACAGATTGTATCATGTTCCCATCTAGAGTTGCAACTTTTTGTAGAAATGTGTTGTGGTTTTAAAGGTATTGAATATCAAGGTATTTTTGCAACATTTAACGATAACGTGTATTAGGTCTTCGATGGTGTTACATTTGGAGCACTTGCCATTCTTATTAACTTTAATTAGTGTTAATCCGCGATTCGTTCGGCCATGGTTGATTCTTAGTCTAGTCAATAATGATATTTCTTTTTTGTTCAACCTAGTGCTGATATGGGAGAACCATGATCGTAGATTGACACGAGGGTGGATAATATAACCTTTATTTTGTAATCTTATGGCCAGATATTGTTTCTTTTTTATTTGCTCTATTCTTAAGGGACTTAGTCCCAGAATAAAGTTCTTCTTCTATCTATCTGACTAAGATTAAAAAAATATGGTGCGGTGCGCGCATCACACAACTTCCCCTTACCGTCCTATAATAATTATGTTTTTAATATAATTTTAAAGATTTCACATCTTTACTAATAATGGTTCGATTTTGATGATTCTGTTTTTGTTTTATAGAAAATTTAATAACTTTTCATTTTTATTAACCTATTTATTTTGAAATTAATAAAACTTAAGTATATTTGACAGAGATGAAAAGATAAATAAAAAGTTGTAGCATTGATCAGTGATCCATCAACTCTTGCCTAACTATCCGATCAACCAATTCAAGCACTGAGGGCCTTTGCTTTTTTAATATATTTATTTATATTTGAGAAATTAGGCATTTAGGTTTTAACTAGACAAGAGCCTGACCTAGAGAACACACATTTGATTAAGTGGTTATAAATGATGTAATACACAATGACTTTGACTTAGACATCCGGAAAACTTCAGAAACTAACAAACATAATTACAATAACTTCCACTATAGCCTGACAGCCTCTGACAGAAACACTAAAATGCTCCAGGTACCCTCAAATTGACCCCGACGTCAACGATGGCGGTGGCCAAGATGTATGCTGAATAAATATATTTTTTGGAGATTAGACACTATCTTAGCAGACAATAAACGTGTTTATTATTGCACAGAAATTCGCAGATCTCAAATTCCGTTTTTGCGAAAATTTATTTTAGTAGCTAATAAAATAATTTTACTGTTAGAATCTTTATTTTAATGGCCCATGAGCATTTATATTACTGTTATTCTTTGAAGAGGATCTTAAAAATTTCTTTAAAATATGTGTGTATGCATATATATTTATTATAGAGTAGAGGAAGAACTAAGGATTTATTTTCCACTAGTATACTTGGTTATATGTATATTTTTAATGGGCTTTAAACCTTTCTTTTCATCTAATATTAATTTCGCCATTTACTTGAAGTATATTTCCTTTGGCGTTTTCTAAACTGCCTTTGACGGCTTTGCATGATTATTGAAAAGGAAAAAATAGCAGCCTTGAGAAAGAAAATACAAGAGGCTGAGGACTACCTCCGTAAGAGCATCCCTTTAAGAAACAATTAAAAAGAGGCCCCGGCTGGAGACTATATAATGATGGAGCCGTGGACAGCAAGTTATTGGACTAATCCCAGGAGTCCCCTGCCTGGAGGTATTCAGATCCGGATTGCCATGATCCACTTTTCCCAATCGCCTACTCCTCATTACCGCCTTCTAGTCGCCCACGATAATTGTATCTTCCACCGCTCTACTTTTAATGAGGCTCGTCTCTTTTCCCCTCTGTGTCGGAGTGGATGCTAACGAAAAATCCTCAAATGTTTAAAGTAACTTTGTCAATTCCTTACCAGTTAATAAGCTTAGAGTGTCGTTTTTATGCAGGCCAGCGGTCATATCACTACCACTACTAATGCTGGCGATTAGTGGAGGAGGAACGATTTGTTGGTTAGGTGAATTGACATGAAAATTAGTCAGGAGAATCATTCTTTTACGAAATCCACGTTTTCATCAATTTCAAAAGCATGTACATACTCTTTTTCTTTAGGTAGTTTGGACAAACAAGGCACATCCTCACTATACTCATTGCCATACTTCCACAAATCATTACAGAACTATCGCTTTGATCTAAGGTAAATATCGAATCGATATTGATATTTTCCTCATAGGCTTCGCAGACTTGGTCTTTTTCTGTTTCACTTATTGGACCTTTTCTATTCTCCTCTGCCTCATCAAGTTTGCCTTGCGTTTGGACTTTATATTTTAAAGGTGAGAGAAATTTCAGTAATTTTCCATCTTGTCTCCTTTTCGAAATTCGAAACAAGAACTTCAGCCAATTAAGTAAATTCGTCGAGCTATAGGATAGAAGTGGATCCACCTGTGATGAGAATGAAGAGAAATGCATCTGATTTGTCAGTGAATCCTATTCTTTTTGAAACAGTGTTGTTGAAATTCTGTACTCGTGCTCGAAGTTAAAAAGAAGTCCACATTAGCTGTGCCTTCATATCTCAAGGGCCAATTCTTCATATAGGATCTATTACATCACATATTACAATAACATATTATAATAAAATTAAATGAAAACGGAGGAAGCCTTTTTTTTTAACATGCTTGTAGTCTCTCGTTTTCAGAAACATTGGTACTGAGGTAGTTCAGCGTATATGATATTGGGCCCATTCCATTTGGAATTTAACCGAGTTCTATCAGTCAAAGATAGGCTAGGGATTGGGACACACTCAGTCTCTAGAAAGTGATTAGCGGATTCTTTAATGCGTTTGGGAGAAAACCTCCCAGTTGAATGTGTCTGCATTGCCTTCTTGCTTTACCATTGGTCGAAATAGTAGTTTCTTATCAAGAACCTAATCAAAAGCCTTCATGGTTTTTAGCATTATAATTTTTTTTTTTTATTGGTATTACCTATTTTTGTACTTGGAATAAGCTAGATTGATAAAATATGCTGGTTACGTTTACAACTGTAAATATTTAAATAATGATTATAGCGCATTTTCGGAGTTAACTTCGTTCAAAAGATTTTCTATTCTAATTATTTATTTTCAAATATAATTATTCCGTGGTTATAGATAGTTATTTTTATATACACAGTTAGTAATACAGTTATAACTAACTGCCTTAGTTCTACTATCTAACTAAAATTATGCAAAATATAGGTAGTCTCACAGAAAGTTTCTATTAACTTAGGCCCACAAGATACTACAGCTAGCTGACTGTTGTAGAGGATCCACAAATGTTTCCTTTTCAAAAATAGATAAGTTGATCATCTGGGAAAAATTCCATTCGCTGACTAGGAAAGCTCAAATATCTAGTTTATTTGAAACGCTGAATTGTAGCTACCTAGTTGTAGAATTTACCCTACACTCAATCATGGATCATGCCCTCAGATGAAGTTTAATAATACACCAACATGTAGATCCAATGGCGTACGCTGAGGAGGCATGGGGAAGAATATTTCCATTCCGAAAGTTATGAAAGAATATAATTTTCATACCCACCAACTTATGTTGTATTATTAAATACAAACCTTATGGTTTGTATTTTGAGTAATATTTTTGGTAGTTTTTAACAATAATTTTATATCATTAATTTTCATGCTTATCCTCAAAACGTACGCCGAATTGGGTGAATATAGACACTTAGGTGATTATTTGCCTTCTTTCAATTAAATCCCCTCCGAAGAAAAATTCTGCGTATGCTCCAGTCTACTTCTCGGGTCTGATAGTTGGGACTTGGCGTGGACAAGAGAGACATGGAGGACCCACATAAGACTGAAAATAAAATAACTGAGCAAACGATTAAGACTGTTATCCAGATTTCTTGACAGACACTCATTATCGTAATTATGTTTAATAACCATCTGCGAAGCACTAACAAAGCCTTTATGGACTTAAGTAGTCTACGAACATGGGAACAACAGTTCGCCAACAACGGTTCGGTGAACCAAAATTCGGGACAAGGCTCTCTACACCCTATACGAACAATGGTTCGTCAAAAACGCCACACAGACTGCTGCGTAGCAATCTAATGGCAAAAGTAGATATAACTGAATTAATTCTTTTTTTAGGTCAAAATTATTTGTAATTAGTTGGAAAAATATCGTTTCAATTCAGAAATGTTTTTGTAGGCGCAATTAAAATATGAATTTCATAAGATCTAATCCGAAAAACTAAAACATTTTCAGGAAAAAAAAAAAAAAGACAATATCACACACTATATATATATGCTGTTCTCACGGACGAAAACTGATTAAAAAAAAGAAAATAGGGAGACGAAATAACACACACTAGTGCTGGAGAAAGATTGCTTTATTCTGTCTTATAATCCTAGCATTAGGCTCTATTTACATTACTGATATAGGATTACATGTAATATATTCCTGTCCGCTATCTTAACTCCCCTCTGCCAGTTTATGAATACTTCTCATAAACTTATACAATAAAACAAACAAAACATTAAAAAAAAAAAGGAAATACATTATAAAAAAATAAAAGAAAAAACACTATAAAAAGAAATACAATCACAAAAACTAAAATAAAATATTGCCTTTGAACTTATAAATTACATATTGCCTACGCCTTTATTTACAACACTTAGGAGAAAGGATACTCCCACATTAAGATGCCCCCTTGGCTCCCTCACGGAGATTTCCAATTGCTCCACATGGACGTTTCGCCTTTTTCGTGGGTCCCTAATGCTTTGGATCGTGACAATGTTGTGTTCACGAATTACGATCACTTTGAATGGACCCTCATATCTGATGACTTCCTTGCCTCGGTTTGAAGCCAATTTATGGTATACAATCGTCCCTATTTTGATTTTTTCCGTTATGTCTTTTATCCCCACATTTTCACGTGTTACACTCCTATGTTTTTCGGATTCGACCCGGCGTCGCGCTTTCTCCCACACCCTCACGATTTCTATCCTATTAGTCGCCAGCCTCTCCGGAAATTCCTCGTCTACTGCGGTTTCTCCACTATTCCTCCTCCTTTGGCACAGCCCAAAGAGTGCCTCGAAAGGGGAAAATCCCGTCGCGGAGTTTATGGAGTGATTATAGGCTGCCACGGCCCGTGGCATGGCCACAACTGGCCCGAAGGTGGTCCCCCAATATGCCGTAGAATCGCTCTATTCCTCCCCCGCCCCCTGCTCATAGGATGTCCCGGGGTATTGATGTGCCAGGTGATGTCCAGATTCTTCGTCTGCTTCTTTACCTCTGCATTATCAAATTCTCCTCCATCCGACGATATTCTGTCCGGCATTCCGTAGAACTGAAACCAGGTTCCCAGAGCTCCGATTACTGCATCTGCAGACTTCTCTTTTACTGAATGGGCCATAGCTACTTTACTAAAAACGTCTATGACTGTTACCCAGGTGAACGTATCTACTTGCAAGTCGCTGAGTGGCACGTTCGGTGTTGGCGTCTCTTCCTGTATCCCTTTTGGTGGATGGCGAGCGTACTTCGTAGTCTGATACACCTCGCATGTTTCGACTATGTCCTCGGTCGTCTTCCTCATTCACCACCAGAAATACCTCTTTTTCAGTGCCTGCAACGTCTCGTTCACCCCACAATGATTTGTTTTCCTCTGGTGGTACGCCCGTGTGAACTCTTGTTGCTGTTCTGGCTCTCGGATAGTTTCGACCATTAGCTTGCAGCGGACAAACGCTCGGTCAACACCTATTTTCTCCGTCTTCCATACTCGTTGAATCTTCTGCCAGAGCGACTCATTCCCTACGTAGAGTTAGTGTGTTTTCCCCGGTTGAGAGGCGTGCTTCAACACTTTGGAGATTTTCTCCGCCGTAATGCCAGGCTGTGACCAGATGGTCCTGATTTTATATCCGTTGTCATGGGCGTAATCGATCTTCGTCAGGCCCGAGGTCCGTGTTTTCCAGATATTCTGGCGCTTTTTCGGGTTGACAATTTCTTCCCTTTCCTCCATATCTGTCGGCCTTCCATCCTCTGAACTTTTTCCTCCTGTTGACTCCCGTTCGGTTTCTGAGTTCTGTGATACTCGTTCTCCTTCCCTCTCCGGCGTCCATTCGCTCACGAATTATCGGGTAGTCCCCTCTATCCTCGTCTATCGCGTTTATTTGAATGGCCCGTGACAACCAATATGCCACAACATTTTCTCTTCCTGGCTTATACGTTACCTCCATGTTATATTGGCTGAGCAGCTCTTTCAAACGTTCACACGTCACTAGGGTCACCCCTAGCTGATGACTCCTTCAGCTTCCCTACCCAACGCAATGGTCGGTGATCTGTGTTCGCCTTAAATTTCCGACCAAAAACGTACGGCCGGAAGTGTTCCACTGCCCACACTATACCGCGAAGTTCCCGTTCTAAGGTACTGTACCGTGCCTTCTTGTCCGTAAGTCGCCTGCTCGCGTAAGCCACTGGTTGTTCTCCTACCTTTTTCTCTTGTGACAAGACTGCTCCCAAAGCGTAGTCATTTGGATCTGTGGTGATTATGAAAGTCATGGTGAAGTCTGGGAACGCCAGTACCGGTTTTTCCTGTAACCGCCACATGCACCTCCTAATATTATCTTCGATTTCCGGGGTTATTACGATATGCTTGCCTTTTCGCAGCAGGTTATTGAGGGGTGGCAAATACTCCGCCATCTCCGGAACGAATCGGCGATAATAATTTAGCATGCCTAGCAGCCTTCTAATGTCCTTTACTTCTCTTGGTTTTGCCATGTTCCGAAATGCTTCCACCTTCGTTTCGTCTGGCCGAATCCCCTCCTTCGAAATGGAATGCCCTAAAAAATTAATCGTTTCCTTGTCTAGGGTCGATTTTTCTTCCGAAAGCTTCAGCCCAAATTCCTGTGCTCGACATGTTGCCCCTCGTCTTTGTTGAAGACTAGCAGGCCATCCATATATATATATATATATATATATATATATATATATATATATATATATATATATATATATATATAAATTTGGCAAAATACCTCTTCTAGACCTCGTAGGAACTCATCCATGAATCTTTGGAAGGTTATTGGTGCGTTTTTAAGGCCGAACGGCATCCGCGTGAACTCATAATGTCTCCGCTCGAAGGAGAATGCTATTTTGTCGGTAGTTGGGTCGCATCCTTATTTGGTGAGATCCTGCCTTCAAATCTAGAGTGCTGAAGACTGTGGCTCCGCTCAATCTGTCTAGGATATCCTCAAATCGGGGAATTGGATACTTAGTCTAAGGTATTTTCATTTAATTTCCTGAAGTCGACGACTACTCTGTACTTCTCGATCCCATCTGCGGATTTCTTCTTTACTGCCCACAGGGGACTGTTATAAGGCGACGTCCTATCTACTATGATGCCTTGGGTCCTTGAGGTTCTCGAGCTCTTCCCGTATAAGTTGGCGCATAGCTTGTGGTTACCTCCCTTCTTTGACATATGTCACCCTCTCCTGTATCAGCGGAATTTCATGGATTGTTCTCTCCGTAGCCCCCAATATCTCGCCTTTCGTAAAAAAAAATATCCGCATATTCTCGCTTTATCGTCTGCCTCCAATGCTCCGTATGCTTGATCGTCCCTACTCTGATCTTGCTCCCTGATCGGCCATTCCTCGCCCTATACCTCTTTCCGCCTATTCGGATGTCCCTTCGCTGACCCTGATTCCTAATTTGCCTAACAAATCGCACCGTATTATTCCCCCGTATTCCCTCGGAAGGCTTTCAACTATTATATGTGTATCCGCAGGCTCCCTTCCCCGGTTACCCATCGATTCAGCTCCAATTCTACTTCCCCCTCTACTTTGCAGGGCCCACCCAAAGTGATTAATTTACACTTACATATCTTTAATTGGGGTATTCCTTCTCCTTTACAAATTTCTTCTAAAGCTCCGCGACGGGAGGGAATATGAGCGGGGAGCTCATATTTGAGCTCCCCGTATCTACCAAACACTTCAATCCACACGCAACACTCACAATTGGAAATTCCACGCATCCATTTTCCTCATTACTTATGATAGCGTGTTTGCAGCTCTCTTTCCGCTCTCCTCATTCTTCATCTCGTCTACTTCTCTCCGCTGGCGTTCTTCTTCCTCCGATCCTCCTACTGCTCCTCCCTCCTCGGGCTCGACCTTCTCCTGGTTCACTTCCTTCCTCTTTCGTTCCCGACGATTCTGAATACTCCTCCGTTTCTGATGTTGTTCCTCTCTTCTTTCATACCCTTTGCGCATTTATTTCCATGGGTTCTCTGCTTACCATTTCTCCTCGTCTACTCATGTAGGGACATTGCCTCGAAATGTGCCCCTCATTCCCGCATTCAAAACATTTTGTGCGAGGGCATTGAACTACCAGGTGCCCTATTTTCCCGCACCCATGGCACTTACTCTCCTCTCTTGCCCAATTCTTCCTCTCCTTACCGGGTCTTTTCTCTCTCAAGCTATTCTCTCTCTCCCACCGAACGGTATCTCTTATCTTCCATGCCTCCGGTCTGGTTCGGATCCTCCTATATGTCACCCTACTCCATCCTGCTTCGACTGACATCCTGCTGTCGGGCCTCCTCGTCTCGGGCGCTTGCATCCATCATGTCCTGGGCACACTCTATGAAGTTCTTCTCTCGGGGTAATCCATCCTTCTTTCCCGTGTCCCGTGCCAATTGCACCTTAGTATCTTTCCCAGGAACCCCATCCTGCCCTCTACCTCGGCTGCATTAACTGTCTCCCTCATCTTTTCCGTTATCCGGCTAAACCGTGCTAACAACGATACTGCATATTGTCCATTCGTCTGATTTGGTTGTCTTGTCTCCCGGAACATCTGGAGTATACCTTCTTCCGAGGTCCACCGGCCTCCTCCATATGCCTTCATCAGTCTATATTTTACGACGGCCCATGGCGTATCCTCGTCCGCCTGTGTTAGGTTCAAAACATTTCTCTTAACCCGATATACCTGAGCGGCTTTCAGAACGCTCGCGTCCATTGGATCAATTAAGTTTTCGGCAGCCTTAGCCTCTATCCGCGCCATCCCGCGGTCGCCTCCCTTGAGGAAATGGTTCAGATTCCTGATGCCACCGTCGAATCTTTCCAGGTCCGACACGGCCTTTCGTAGGTCTTGGGATGTCGCCGTCCTCACCTTCAGCCATTTGCGTGCGCCGGTGCCAGAGTCTCCGTCGGCAGTGGCGGAATTTCTGATAGTAGTGTTAGGACTGGCGCTCTCAGTACTCCATCCCTCATTTTGTGTACGTATCGTTATCTCGAGGAACTAAAAAGAAAGAAAAGAAAAGATACCAAGAAAAAAATTTATTATCTTCTTACTGGTCTTCTTTCATCCCGGGTTTCGCCACCATTTATGTTCTCACGGACGAATATATATATATTGAAAATGCTATATTTAAAATATATATATATATATATATATATATATATATATATATATATATATATAATTTGAATACAGCATTTTCAAGTCAATTGTAACCCTTTCCAATCCCATTGCAACTTTTTCCATTTCAATTGTAACTTTTTCCATTTCAATTTTTATTCAGCAGGACTTGAATGAATTCATAAATATGGTATTTTGTTAATTTTATTATTTAAAAATAATCATTTTAATTTTGATAATGATTTCTAAAATAATTTGGCCATATTCTTCCGACATTTTTTTCGTTCATTGATAATTGATGCTAAGTAGAGGTGGGCAGCACTCGAATTACTTTTATAATTTCAGTAGTTTTCAATGAAAAATACTTAGTGAAGCTCAAAAAGTATTTGAGATTTATTATGCCTGATTAAAAAAGTACTCTGCCGTTGATTTGAGTACTTTCCTTTTTTTTAACTACTATATTGTTATTTAGGAAAATATTTTTTAATTTCAAATTTCTTCGATATTAATTCGAAGTCCATCAAAAGTGGTTTATTGGAGCTGGAGTTTTAAGAATTAAAATTTTTTGGTGTCGCGGCTTTTGAAAACACAGTAGATTTTATAATCCCGTGCTCACATATCGATTTACTTAAACTTTTATGATTTCTTCGATATTGAAGTCCACTATTTTGTTTTCAGGTTCGCGATTTTTGAAAATACAATCGATTTTATAATATCGCTCTCACATATCGATCAGTTTTAATCTTTTCAGATTTTGTCAATATTTGGATCGATTATTTTATTAAGGATAGCGTAGTTTTAAAAAATCTATTGATTTTATGGCCAACCGCTTACATATCAATTTATTTAAGCTTTTCGATACTCTTCGATAAAAATCTATAAAAATTTTAAAAACTGCCATTCCGATTACATGTTACTGGACCTCAATATTGATTAAATCCGAAAAGATTAAATAAATCGAGCGTGTGACCTTAAAATAGATAATATTTTGAAAATGCGCGTCAGCATTAATGTAATAATAGGCCTTAACATCTTAAAAGTTTAAATTGATTGATTGGTGAGTGCGCGATCTTAATATCGATAGCATTTTCAAAAATCTCCGGGAACTCTGATTAGATTAAACAATATACTGAAACTCAATATCGAAGTAATGAGAAAAGTTAATATAAATCGATGCAGAGGCGCGTGATCTTAAAATGGATAGTATTTTGAAAATATAGGCCAGCGATAATGTAATAATGAACCTAAATATCGAAGAAATCAGAAATGTTAAAATATATAGATATTTGAGTGCGTTATCTTAAAATCGGTATTTATATCATAATCAGCATCTTCGATAACCTAATAATAGACCTCAATATCAAGGAAATTCGAAATATTAAAATTGATCGATACATGAGCGCGCGATTTTAAAATCGATTCAAGATATACTTGGCTGACATAGTGAAGCAATGGTTGGGGCAATGTCGGGACTATGGAATTTATTTTATGACGACGAGCTCCTTATCCTGTATTTCGCAGATCACCAGAGGTGGTGATATTCTAGAGGAAAGTTTTCCTTGTTATGGTAGTCTTCCATTTTAAAGGGATTGTATGAAGCGGTAGGTCTCAGGATCAACTTCCAAAAGACTGAGTATGTACTTACCTTATGACTGTGTGGGGAAATGTGGAAGACGATCCGCGCATAGGTGATCAGGTGTGCAGAAGAGTGAAGGTCTTTAAGTACCTCGGATCCTATCCGGAAGATGTGGTGGCGTCCGAAGTAGGTGTCCGAAACAATGCTGAGCTCGCAAGGAAATCAAGTAGGATGCTGTACCCAGTTCTCAGGAACAACACCATTTCGAACGAGAACAAGTGACGAATCGTCTCGGCTAAAGTCGAATCCATATTAACCTACGGATGTGAGGCATGATGGATGAATACTCGCTTGACAAAGTTTGGACTGCAGAAATGGATTTTTGGAGAAATTGACACCAGATAACAAGGCTTGGCAAAGCCCGAAATGAAGTGGTCAGACAGCGAACCTGTGTAGCGGAGACCTTCCTGGAAGAAATGGGAAATGGCAGTTGAGGAGGTATAGACATTGCAGAAGAATGATGGAAGAGTATTGGCCGAACAGAGTCCTGGACTGGCAGCCGCCCGGAAGCGTAGACGAGGACGACTCAGAACCACGTGGATAGAAGGAGTCCGAAAGGAGATGGCCAGCCGAGGTCTACGGGAGAGAAACTGGGCCGATAGAGCTGTGTGGAGCGCAGCTCGGATCTGAAACGGTATCCCACGTTGGAACTCAGTTTCAGATACTGCCACTGATTATGTATTACAAAGATATCCGCAGAGGACTGAATTGCAACATGAATCCCTTAGCGCAAACACAAAGACCCACCATGAACCCATAGGTGGTGTCCAAATTTGCATATTGAAAAAATATCTTGAAGATGGCAAATTACTGTGTTATCAAAACATATTTCGTGTTTGTAAATAAAAACTAGTGCATTTTATCCACGCCCATTATTTAACATGACCACGCTCAACACAACCATCTCCAGCCTGATATGTAATGTAATGTAGTAATGGTAATGGTAATGGTAATGGTAATGGTAATGGTAATGTAATGGTAAGACCAGATGATCCCTCATCCAACTCTTATTCAACTACATATCTATAAATTCAACATCTATTCAATTTTTTGGGGATTCTCGGGAAAATTACAGAGTTCTGTTTTAAACTATTTTTGGCAATACTCTTCTAATCATTTACTTCGGGAGATGGATCAGCCGTGATTCTATAATTTATTATTCAAACAGATTCTACTGAGTAACTTATAAAACTATGATGTATGAGGTATTAGAGGGAGATTGAGATCTATTTTCACATTTTCTACACTGCATCGATTTACATGGCACAAGGATTAAAAAAAAAAAAAATTAACGGAAATAGCGAAAATGTGGTATCCGTTCATTTTGGAACTGAACGGAATTAAAAAAACAAATATTTTTTTCATATAAAATTAATATACACTAAAAAATATGCAGCTTCATTTAATAAATGTAGATTTGTATTTGTGTACATGTTTACAAAAAAGTTATTAACAGAAATTATTATATTCTGTAATAATTATCTTCCTATAATTATAAGCCCCGTGTAATTAATCCATCAGCTTCCTGCGTTGCCATAAGGTAAAACATTTTGAGCAATGTTTATAAATTAATTTGAAATATGCCATCGTAATTGAGTTTCAATAATTAGATGAAACAAATGCAGCTACCTACCCCCTTTACTCTGGTTGGTACCAACTTTGACCTCTAAATTAATATTTTATTTACCTAGGAATGGCTTTCGTTTACGTGCTATCAACAGTTTTCAACACTACTATTTTGATAAAAGTAAGAATATGAACAATAATAGAACATTTATTCAAAAATATTTGATTAATAAATAATTAAACTTTTTCTCCAAGTAAATTTGATCAAGCAAGATCAAGTATCATATTTAATTGAGCTTTGAAGATCCTTGCTATCTTACTGCAATGAGGCGTTTAAGCAGCAAAGAAGAAAAAAAAACATAGATATAACATATTCCAATTTTTCAACAAAAGCATACTTCTCAATTTTTTGGATATTGCAGAGGACTAATTCGACTATCCCCAGCCATACGTCAATCTGCCATCATAAAAAATGCTCTCTACAGTCCATAATTGCAAACTAGCAATCAACAACAGTAAACGGAATACAAATATACGGTATAAAATTTCCCAGGATTTCTTCAAAATAATAATTTAAAAGAAAATATATACACCAAAAAATGAATAAACATGCAATCCCATTATGTCTGAAAATTGCTAGCATCTTTGTACTTTCAGATCTAGAAATGAACAGTGAAAAATTATCATAAAAATAATAATCAATAGAGATGAATTGTGCATGGAACATTTTATTTGCCTTAAAAATAAGTAACCAAGACTTTAAAAATGAAATAAAAAACGTTTTTTATTAAGAACGCTATACAATGATGGATGCACGAGAAATTGAAATCATCCTGCTGTTTCAAGTCTCATTATTGGAAACTACTGTGGCCGCCTATAGAAATATCGGAGTGAACATGTGATCATTTTTTTTACTGATGCAGGAGCTTCTTAAAAATTAAAGAATATATTACTAACTCAACACAGTAATCGGTAAGTACATCTTGATTTAAATTCAAACTCTAACCTCTTGCCTCTCTCTGAACAATGAACAATTCGCTAATTGTAGCGTAGTCGAAATCGGATTTGGTCCGCGTTCTATTCGGCATATAAAGAAGCCAGGGAAAGGATGAGGGAAAGGGAAGGGGGAGGGTGTAAGTGAGGTTCGTTATGGGTTTCTTTTCACAGAGGAGGGCACTAATTAGAGATGGAGGCCAATGAGGATTGTAGCAGCGAGGTAAAAACAGCTCTAACGAGGCGTTCATTAATTGAAGCAGCCGATAGACAGTACATCTCGATCGCTGTCTACTAATGAGCCGCTCTAGGATACGAGGCGACTCCTCCCTTCAATGGCCAATATCTAATTGCTCGGATCTCTACTTCCTCGCCTATGCTCTTCTGTTCCTTTCCTCTTCACTTATGTCCACTGAACTATTCATATGGTTAAATTACTAGAATTTTAAAATTTAAAATTTAATTTAAAAAATTACCTTAATGTTATATGGCCTCCTTCCAGACTATCCTGTTCAAGGCCCATTCCTATCGTAGACCATGTCCCATCAAGGATTCCTCCACTTTATTATCTCAGGTTTTTCTTGGTCTACCTCGCCTTCTTGTTCTATCTATTTTCCACGAGTGTACGTCTCTTGGCAGTTTTCCTTCAGGCGTTTTTTCAAATGTCCATACCACTTTAGGTACTATTTCTCAATCTATTCCAGAATGCTGTTGGCCTTATCCATTCTGGATATACCTGTCGCTCGTCGCCAATAGTCCATTTCCATGGCCAGGAGTTTATTCCTAAGATCGCTCTTGATAGTCCAGGCTCCTGCTCCATACGTCACAAAGCTGAGTATTATATTTTTATAGATATTTCTTTTGGTTCTAGGGATTCCTACTATATGGTACCGAATTGAGCACATATATTATCTTTTTCACACCAGCAATCCTTCTTTTTGTTTACTTGTCATAGAAACCATCCAATTCAATTATGGATCCAAGGTATTTGAAGTGTTGAACTCTTTTCAGAGCCTCTCTGGGATTCAGTTCTATGTCATCATTACTGGATGACACAAATTCCGTCTTCTCAGCATTTATAACCAGACCCCTTTGTATATATTCTTCCTTTAACTTTCTCATTATGTAATCAGCATCTTCTGTATCCTGGAGGATAATGGCTTGGTCCGCAAATGATAAGTTATATAGGAATACATCTTCTTTCAAACGAATCCCCATGGTTTTACATTTTTTTCCTCCACTCTTTCAGACATATTTCAAGAAAAATCTTGAACAGGGAGGGAGGATGCACTGCACTCCTACAGTAATCCTTTACTATTTGGGAAAGGCTTTGAAAAGTAATGTCCGATTTCAACTTGGTGTTCCCTTTGTATATTTCTGTTATTATTTCAATCAGGTCGGCATTATTGCCTGCATTTTGTAGGGCTTGCCATAACAATCTTCGAGGAAGACTAGCGTACGCTTTCTCCAGGTCTATAAATATTAATTCAATATTCCGGGATACGGCTTGATGCTTCTCCAGTAGTTGCCTCAAAGTAAATATTTGGTCGATGTGTCGATCTTATCGATGTAAATCCATATTGATCATCTGAACCTTTAAACTCGTATTGTAATTGGTTTATGATGATTTTGCTAAAGATTTTTACGAAGGTATTTGCAACACAGATTCCTTTATAATTTTTGTATTGCTTTTTGTTCCCTTTTTTATAAATTGCGCTGAGGTATTTAATGCATTCCTTACTGTACCTTTTAATTATTCGTACAACACCGCCGCATTCCTCTCAAATGATTCATCTAAGCTTTGGTCTAATCTTCTTTGGTGCATCCCTTTTATACTTTCATCCTGCAACAGCTGGATTTCCATCAGTTCAACCTCCATCTTTTCGTCTGGTTCTCTAATCTTTGATGCATTTATCTTTTTCCAAGAAAAAACTATTTTCGCTTTTAGGAATTAGGAATTCCATAGATCTATGCCACATTCAATTCCTCTATAAGCTCTTGTGTCATGTACCATAATCGAGGTACTTTGCTTTATTATCACATAATCTATGATTGAGTAAAAGTACTTTGTTGGCTGGTGCCATGTGTATCTATGAATATTGCGATGTTAGAAGAATGCATTATTTATTTTAAGATCAAAACTCTGACATATTTGGATTAGCCATTCCCCATTATTATCGACTACATCCCTCTCAAAACCTTCCAATAATTTTACTATTGGCAGCATTTCCAACTCTGCCATTTAGATCACTCATAAATAGTATTTCTATTATTTTAGGAATCTCCTGGATAGCATCCTCCACTGCTTCCCAAAAAATGTCCTTTTTGGGGAAGCAGTGATGTCCTTTTATTTTTGTTTCAAATGTTTATTTACACCTGTGAAAAGCCTGCTGATAATCAACCAATCGTCTTACTACTATCGGAAATGATGACATTGCAGACAAGAGGAAGAATAGTACAGCACCTTTTTCCTAGCTTGATTCAGTCACCTTGGTTAGTTCAGGAAGATCTCTCACCTAACACATTTTTAGTATTTTCCACTGATTGATGGGCATATCAACTATCTGTCTTTAATTATGGAAGCGGAGATCAAAAGTACGCAGTAGGTCGATCGTTGGTAGTAGAGTTTAAATAATTAAAATCAGTGTGTAGAGTTTAATTAGTCACGTATCAAGATGCTTTTATTATCAGTCGCCACATTTATTTGTTGAATAATTTGAAGTTTTCTAAGTGTTTTTTTTCTTCTTTTTTTATACCGTATACTTGTGAGGTGTGTGACCAAGTGGTTTTAAGTATGCATGTGTATGTATTTAGTTTCTGTCTCATGATATGAATATATGAAAAAATGTGAGTATAGGAGTTTGATTCATTTGCTAAGGGTATGTCGTTTCATTTTAACAGGCGGGCTCCATGTCATCCTTCTGTCGAAGGTTAGTCCAAGATTTTATAGTGCGTAATGAGGAATTCGGTTGTTGTCGATATTAATTTTGCTCGATGGCTTTCGATTTTTCACGATTTATTCGAATTTTTCATAGCGTAGATCGATCGAGTTATACATTTAAACTGTCGGTGAGGACTGTGATGCATCTAATTTTAAACGTTTTGTGAGCATTGGTTTATCATCTGTGTAGGAAACAGTCAGTGCCTCCATGTTAACAAGTCTGACGTGAATAATAAAAAATTATATTCCAGTATAATAAAAATACATTAAAAAATAAAAAAAAAACAATACTGAGAGGGCTTGATTCGGAGTGACTAAATTTATTAAAACAGGCTTTGGACTATTTTGATTTTCGAGTTCTCAATTATTAAATTTAATTTTTTAAATCCGAATCCATTAATATCCACAATAATTTTTTTATTTTATAGGTAGTGACTATAGAAAAATTGATGGTTGACAGACTACTCCGCGTTGATCTATAGTATCGGCTTGCTGTGTTGTCACAACCTAATTAATAGAGCTAATTAGTGAGACCCCTAATCTGCGGGTACACTGGCGTTCGTTAAGGGACTATCCCCCTCCTCCCACTCTCTCCCTCCTCATAGCAATTGCAACAACTCTTGCATTCATTAGAGCTCATCAACCTAATTATCAGGCGGGATTGTAAGATTTTGAACAAGAACTTTAATGAAAAATTTTTTGAATAAAGAAGTTTTTGAATAAAGTTTTTGAATAAAGAAAACTACATGTATATATATATATATATATATATATATATATATATATATATATATATATATATATATATATATCTTTATAAAACGCTGAATCTGATGCAGCTAATTCCGATTCAATAAGAGTTAAAAATGTCAAGATGTGCAATTTAAAAGATATGGAAGATAATTGGGTAAATAAAAGGTACAATTGAAAAAAAATATATATACATAAATATTAATGAAATTTTAAAACTGTTAACATAGTACTAATATATTTTTTTATATTTAATATAAATTAATTACAAAAATAGTGCAATTTAAATAAAATATAAATTTAAAAAAATTAACTTTTCGCAACTTTATTAATTACATCCTTTCTGAAATCAAGAATTCTCATTTTTTGGTTCATTCTTAATCCAATAATAAAAGCATCGAATACCAATTAAAGCATGATAATGAGGTCCTCATTGGTAGCGACTCTGCTGAGCTTTCAGGAATGCTTCCCCTGATTTTATTCCTAGCTTCCTGGATTTCTTCCGTGAGTATAAAGGTTGAATAGCAGCTGAAATTATAGTGCTACCATGCATAAGAATCTTGTGGACGCCATGTTGTACGATCTAAGTAGTCGTAAATATTGATAAGTAGTTCATCCGTTTCATTATTTTTTAAAAATATTCCTTGTAAAAATTTGAAGTGAAACTTACTATCAGCACCCCAAAAGCATAAATAACTAGATTTTTAGAATTTCTTGAAAAATTTCCACTCTCTTTCTGGTTCCCATTTGACTAGGCTACATAGTATTTCCTTATTTCGACTCGCCTTCGCTTCAAAATGAAATGGCCAAAAAAACAAATCTTTAGGATCAAAACTGTAAGTAATTTATTCAAGTTTAATTTAATGTTAAATTAATTGTTTCAAGTTATGAGCAAAAAAGAAACACTTTTTTTTGCAATTTTTTTATACTTTCAGAAATAATTTGAGGTGGAAAAGTTGTTATTCGTCATCATAACACTTATAAATACGAATGAAAATTTTTTCAGAACTTCCCCAAAACTTTTCACCGAGATTCCTTCCTGAAGTCGGAACAATGCTTTTACGATTTAAAATCAAAATATCAACAAAGTTTGCAGATTTAAGCAGATGAGTACTGTTGGCTCACGTCAATAGAAACCTAATAGGTTAAGAGAAACAAGTTAGAGCACTGCGTTCAAAAGACGCACTATTTAAAAAAAAAAGAGAAGCTATTTAAAAAGTACAAAAACTACTTTGAAAGCAGTGTAGAATGTCAAATTGACGTTCTAGCAATGCTATTGAATATTCATACTATATATAAAGTAGCAGAACTGAAGTGACTTAGAATTTTTACATCAAATTCCATACTTCAAAGTATGAGTGATGACAGCTCAGCTTCAAATTAATAATATTAAATTCAGTAATTTATTAATATCAGTTTCAGATTAGCAAATTACAACTATAAAAATGCCATTTTCTCTCATAAACCTGGAAATGGCAACGCGAACTATTCCAAAATGATGGGATATATTTGAATCGGCATTTTGAGTGGGCTGCGATTTATATTGTTTGTTTTTTTACCACTTTGTGCCATCTGTGGCTTTTCTCCGAGACTGTTTGGCCGTTTTTTTCGAGTCTAGTTACCAAAGCCACAAGTTAATCCAGAATGTTACATCGAACTTTGTTTCAAAACGGCACCAGTTAGAAGTTTCATATGCCCATATCTCGATTATTTATAAAGAAAGAAGAAGAACAAAATGTTTTGGAATCTCTAAACCAACAAATTAAAAAAATAAATATTCAATATTCGTTTTACTTCCCTCAACAACTATGGAGGTTAGGAAAATATTGCAATCGGATCAAATATTCGATGTGCAATTTTCAACGGATCAATGCGTTTGGGAGTCGAGTCCCCTGTGGCCAAAAATATGCATTTTCAACCATTGATCTGTGTGTCTGTGGGGTGCACATGCTACGATTAGCTCTTGAATTAATGGACCGATAGTGACTTTTGTAGGTTTTGGCCGCCGATATCGGGGGCACTGTGAGCAATAAATATATTTTTCTACATTCGGCCCAAACGGCTCCAACGATTTTGATGAACCCATCCTAAAGTCTTCCCCTTAATTCCTTTTAACTTTCAATATATTGTACATTCCCGAAATATAGCAGGAAGGATTCCGAAATATAGAAAAGTTATGAAAACTATATTTGCAGTTAACCTTAAGCTCACCGATTTCTTTTTAAATTTGGCACCAATGCCACAGGCCATTACAGAGTATTTTTCGAATCTCGACATTAACATCCGTCTTTTCGTTTCAAAATGCCAGCTGATTGAAAGTTTCATACCCCATATCTCGGACATTTATGAAGATAGACACAGAGTATCAAGTGCTTTGAAATGATCATACCAAAGCCTAGTATAAAAAAAATTTCTATCCAAATAATTATTTTTTTAAATATAAATAATTATTCATAAATAATAAACCAATAGTAGTGTTATAATGTTTAGCGTTTTTAATTTTGATGATTAATGGCACATTCCGATATTTTTATTAAGTTCTAAATACACATTGTAAGTAGATATTACAAATTAAGATAGTTTTTAATTTGTAATGTTAAGAACATGGAATTAGCTACTTTAAAATTTAATAATATTAATCTGTTTCATGCATGGAGGAAATGATCTTTTTTTTCTATTTTGGATATTTCATATACATTTATTTCATTTGTATTAAATCATTTGTATTTGCGTGTGCCCTTTGCAGTTATCTATTATTTTTCACTGTGGTATACCATATACCGGAGATTAATTGTAAAAGCGGCTAAAATAAAAATTGTATAGAAAAACACAAAATGAAAATAAATAAATAATAATCTCTATTTTACATTTACATTTAATATAGATATATATTTTGTATTGTATATTATATATTTGTATATTTTCATTCCTCCCATTTTGTCGTATGCTTATTATTTTGCTTTATTAATATAACATTTTATTTTTATATTTGTATTGATTAATATGTAAATTGTATATTTCTGATACCAGTTTTATTAATATTATTATTTTTTTATTAATATATTAATATTATTAATACTGGATGCATTCGATTTTTTTTTAAATATGTTTGTTTATTTGTTTTCAAATTATATTTCAACTGCTTGATTGAATTTATGTTAATGATTACCTATACCACCTTTAATTGTATTGCTGTTGAGAGATTTTTTAAATAATTATATACATTTAAATATATCTTGCTAGGAATCGTTCTATGTTTTTTATTGATAAATATTTTTCAATCAAGCAATATTTTTCAATCAAGTATTTATGTAAACTTTTTTGCATTTTTATTGTTTTGTTAAGGCTTTCAGAAAGTCAAAATAATGGGTTTTTTTATTCTAACTTTTTTAGTTTTTGTAATAGTCCATCGCGTATGTTTATCAAGTGATTTACGGTGTAGTGTTGTCGACAACTTTTCAGTGCACCTGTTTCTCGATTCAGACACGAACATGAGCACATGTCCCGCTGCTAATAATTCCCCATTGGAGGACTAATTAAGCCAATCGTGATAATTAGCAAGACTAATAATGGAGCGTGTTCTATTGAGGCGAGGCCCGTGTCGGGTATCTTATCCAGCCTGGAACAAATTTCAGAACGATTGCGGCCTTTGCAAAGGAACAAGGCTCCCGGGTTTCAATTTAATGAAATTAAATCATTAGCTCTGGGGGGCTTTGTTAATCCGAGGGGTGTAAAAGGGAAAAGTGGGGTAGGTTTCATTAGAGGAGGTTAGGTGATATGTAGCAGTGAGGCGAAGCACTTGTAGGTAATTTTAACTTTACCTGTTACCTACTACAGCTCCACGGCTTCCTTAATCAAAACCTTCCCCCCCACCACCGGCCCATTTAAAACGAGATGAAAATTAAATGAATAAACTTTTATTGCAGGCGCCCCACCACTTCCGCACGCCCCCCTCCACTGTATAAAGTAATTATATAGAACTGATGAAATTAATTAAAAGCGGCTAAGGTTCTCTTTAATGAATGGAGTTTTTTTCTTATTCACTCCTTTTTTCCTTTTCCTTTTTTTCCCCCTAACTCTCCCCTCTAGGAGTAGTGATATGCCTATTTAATCTGTTTTATTTGGACTGTAAATAGGCTTATCGGTATTATGCTTTTTCCCATTAAACATTTAAATCGGTATTTTATAATCTAAAATCTTTTATTTGAGCGGTTCTCTTCTCTAGACCAATTATTTTACTTACTGACAAAATTGATTAAATAATTATGTTTTGAATCCCAATTATAAAAAATCTTATACTTGTACTTTTCAACATATACTGTGGTTGCATAAATATATGACAATATTTTTTTAAAAATATGCTGAAAAAGTAAATAAAGCAATTATTGAAATGAAAAAAAAAACAACTACACATAAATTATATAAAGAAATACACATAAATTATAAGAAATATTCATTTTTAGAATTTTGTATTATAATTTTATATTTTAATCGTTGTTTAACATTTTAATATTATTATTAATTAATTTTATGTTCATTAAGTTTTATATATTTATACTTCTTTTTCGATATTTACCTTATATACTTCATTTAGTATTCATAACTCATTTAAATATTTATACAATTCTAATTAGAATATAAAGTAATCAAATCTGTAGAGTTGTTTTATTATTATTAATGGTTTATAGTTAAATTGCATTATAGCTCGCCATTCAATACAGGAATATGGTAGACAGAGGAGTAACCCAAGCAGAAGTTCCCCTCCTAGTACCTTTATAAGTTAGGTCATGGGTTATCAAAAATAGGAATAGGAATGCACATTTATTTATTAATTCTTATTGTAATTCAAAGTGTTTCCAACGGATCTTCATATTTATTGAAAAATGAGAGCAAACAAATGACATGTTTCATTTGTAATTCATGATGTTTCATTACATCAGTTGTAATTCAACAGATCGTTAGACCGATTGAATGTGCGGATGGGAAAGAGTTCTTATTATATAGTTATTAATAAAATTATTTAATTAATAATTATTATTTAATTATAAATAATTATTATTTGATCATGAATATTTACTATTTAATCATGAATAATTACTATTTAATCATTAATAATTACTATTTAATCATTAATAATTACTATTTAATCATGGCTATACAATTATTAATGTAATTATTTAAATGATAATAATATTTATTTAAATGATAATAATTATTTAATTGAAAATAATTATTTAACTGATAATAATAATTATCTAATTGATAATAATAATTTAGTTGATGATAGTAATTATCTAATGGATAATAATAATTTAGTTGATAATAATAATTATTTAATTGATAATAATAATTATTTAACGGATACAAATAATTATTTAATTATTAATAATTATTACTTAATTGATAATAACTATTTAATTATTAATAATTATTTAATTATTAATAATTACCATTTAATTATTAATAATTATTTAATAATTAATAATTATTATTTAACCATTATTAATAATTATTTATCATTAATAATTATTATCCAAGCATTAACAATTATTATTTAATCATTAATAATTATTATTTAATCATTAACAATTATTATTTAATCATTAATAATTATTATTTAATCATTACTAATTCTTGTTTAATTAATAATAATAACTATTTAATTGATAATAATAACTATTTCATCATTAATAATTATTATTTAATCATTACTAATTATTGCTTAATTAATAATAATTACTATTTGATTATTTATAATAATTATTTAATTTTTATCATCTGAGAATATAGCCATGAGTTAACTGACAGTTTGCAATCCTAATCATATCATCCAGTGTAAAGCTTTCGTGACGGCTATAGCTACTGATTTAATTAATGATAAATTAATTATTTTACTATTACTAATTATTATTACTTGCTTAAACCATTTAATGGAACCATTATATTTTATTTTATTTTTCTAATGCTTTAATAAGGAAAATCAACAACAAAAACCAGCACTCCTTTTAAAACAATATTATTATCTTCAATAAATTTATCAAAAGTTGATGCCCTTACTCGAGGAGTGTTGGAGAGGATTGGTTGTAGCGGTTTACTATATAGATTGTTGTGGTTACGACTCAGACCTTTCAAAGAGGGATTGAAATTCACTAATGGTTTCATCTTTCGGACAAATCATGGTTGTTCTTTAGTGATGTGTGAGATCTATTAATTTCTGGAAACATTTGCAGTCTTCTAACAATGAATGGAATATTTCATGTATCCGTGAGTGGTTATGATTGATTTAATTTGAAAATTCTCTCTCTCTTTTTTTTTTCATCAATGAGGACAGAAGTTTTAAGGTATGAAAAAATTAAAGAAAAAAATATAGAAAAAAAAATAGCATTTGGAATGCTTATTCTCTATCTTCATTCAAATTCCTCCTCTTCCAACACCTTCTTTCCCTCCAAAATGATGATCTCTAATTGCGAAATTTCAGTTTAGGATTAACATCTAGAGCAGATGTGAATAATAGTTTTTTAATGTACAAACTTCAACTTTGCTAATAAACTCATTATTTTGGTATTTTTAATTTTCTCACTTTTTTTTCTTTTTTTCTCTTTTTTTGTAATTAATTATATTTTTCGAGAAAATAATTTATTTTATTTGCTTATTTATTTTACTGAAAATAATGTAAACATTAACACATTAATGTAAACATTTTACTGAAAATATTGTAAACATTAACTGATCTGTATTTTGCAGTCTTATGGCCAGATATTGTTTCTTTTTTATTTGCTCAATCATGTTATTCTTAAAGGACCTAGTCCCAGAATGAAGTTCTTCTTCTATCTATATATCTATGTATCTATCTATTTATGGAACTTCTTCCTTTGTTTCCTTACCTATGTAATTATTCACTCTGAGCGTTACTCTTGTTCTTTTTGGTTTTCGTTGGGAACCTCCTTCTGGGACATCTCTCATGACATTCCAGCAATAGTCTGCAAGCATGGATGAGTTCCATTTGCCCAGATACCTTCTTTCCATTGCAGAAATGTCTTGTTGGAAGCGCTCCCCGTACTCGTCACTCACTACGCCACAATTGTTTGGAAAGAAGTCGAGAAGTGATGCCAAAAAGATTTTTTTTTGGCTAAATAAGTTTTTTCTATATTTTTTTCTTTAATTTTTTCATACCTTAAAACTCCTGTCCTCATTGATGAAAAAAAAAAGAGAGAGAGAATTTTCAAATTAAATCAATCATAACCACTCACGGATACATGAAATATTCCATTTATTGTTAGAAGACTGCAAATGTTTCCAGAAATTAATAGATCTCACACATCACTAAAGAACAACCATGATTTGTCCGAAACCATTAGTGAATTTCAATCCCTCTTTGAAAGGTCTGAGTCGTAACCTCAACAATCTATATAGTAAACCGCTACAACCAATCCTCTCCAACACTCCTCGAGTAAGGGCATCAACTTTTGATAAATTTACTGAAGATAATAATATTGTTTTAAAAGGAGTGCTGGTTTTTGTTGTTGATTTTCCTAGCTCTTGGTATGTTCTCGGTTCATTAACAGCTAATTTTTAATTTTCAGTTCTTCGATTTCCCAAGAAATTGTGAACGTTTTTGAAGGCTTCCCAAGAGTATATAGGTTCTATGAGCACAGCAATGGACATTTATATAAACCAAATGGCTTCTCTGGAAATAAAATATGGCATACTCAGTGTTGACAAACTTCATTTATAAAAAAAAAAATTTACCAACATTGCAAAATTTCCCTCTATCATACAATGAATTTCTGTTTATCAAGAAAATGAGAGCTTAGTAAACATTATATTCGGTTATGTCACATCTAAATGAATAAGAATTAACTATTTTTTAAACTCTGATAGATTTTGAGTGCAGACCAGTGTTATCAGATACTTCTAACGCCTTTCAGATTCAATTCAATTTTCTCAATACCTGTACGTCATGCGGTAAGCACATCTGCAGCATTGAAGGCGCCAAACAATCTTTCATTTAGGGTCCCTACCATATGTTTCGGATGGAATAAAGTTTTTATTTTTTCATTTATTGTAATTTACTACTTTGTTATATGAATATAAAAACAATTTTAAAGTGTCAGTTATCGATTAAAACAAAGTAGGCCAAAAAATGTTGTTTTTTTAAGTGATTTAACCGAAGTTAAAGATTTCAGTTGTAAAATTACTCAAGTCGCGCCTTCTGTCCAGAAACATGAGTCTGAATTTATGAAGCAATTATCCTTATTACTATTTTCTACGGATCCGAAACGTGGCCGCTAACTATAAAAGAGGAACGTAACATCTTCGTGAGCAAGGCATAGCGTAGAATATTTGCTCCATGGAAGGATGGGTCAACTGGAGAATCTAAGAGGACACTCAAGGCGGAATTGCGGAGCATGTGACACGTCAGTATAATTAAAATAATATAATCGCGTCGCGACGGACCCAACGCGTCGGTTTTGGACTCTAGTTGACGCCCAATGATCGCAATTTTTACTGTTTTGTGTGTTTCCTGGATTTCTTTCCATTGTGTTTATAGTTTAGTTGTATTCTTTGTTTCTGTTGTTAATTATTATATTTGATCATGCTTCTTGTAATTGATATTTTTATTATAATTGTTATTATAAATTATAATTTGTTCTAATTTTGTTATTATTGTTATAATAATTGTTATTTTAGTGTAAATAGGTTTGTTAGGTTATAAGTGAACTACGGAGTTTTAACTCTCTGAATAGGTATTCCGACGAGCTTGAAAGGATACGTAGTAAACAATTATGTCAGGTGAGGACAAATTTTACAAACTTAAATCGTTTGTAAATAACTTTATTTTTAACCTGGTAGTCTTATTGTTTATAGGTTGTTTTGGTGTTAACAGTTCGTTTCAGTGTTTGTTTTGTTGTACTCTAAAAGAAAGACTGCCAGAAGGGCTCGTTTTAAAAGACAATAAGTAATCAAAAGAAATTGAGTAGTGTTGAGTAGCTCGGAAGGTTATAGGTTATTTTGATAACGCTATAAAAATCAATTTACATTCCATTTAAACGCTATTATTTCTTTTGAATTATTAAAAGCAGGTATCAACATGCCTTCACAAATGCTGAACGTACGGAGGTGGTGATGGAAGGAAGTCATCCTACTAAATTTTCAAGATCTTCGGTTGAACAGCTCCGGAGGGCTTCTTCTGACAAAGTGTTTGAATCTGATGCTATCGTTGATAGCCTACTTCTCGATGCAATACGCATGCAGGAGAACTTCCGGACCTCCTTGTGTAATTCAGAAGAAAAAATTTGTGTTTATGGTCGAAACAATATATATATAAAGAGATAAAGATAATAGATATAATTGAAAAACATGAAAAATATAAGAAACAAGTCGAAATGTGTGAATGCATCCAGTCCATGTCCTGCGGGCGATTTAGGAAACAGCGTCCCAGAAAGCCAAATACTTTTCACAAATCATTGTTGAGACCTCGGTATCAAGAGTATTTGACGCACTTTCGGCTTCAGGTACGGCTCCACTACCTCCACAAACTGAAATTGGACCTTCCGCGGAATTTTCAGCTGGGCCTTCAACGGTCAGTGAGCCATTTGTAACTGTTAAAAGTAAAAGAAACTATAGAAAAGCAAACGCCAAAAATAAAGTAAATGAAAATCAGTACAACCAGGAGACAAATGTGGGTACAGTACAAGCTCTCAGTATAACCTCAGAATCCAACAAGCCAAAGCTTTAGGAGATATTGTCAGGAGCCTGCCAACAAAACCAACGACACCAAGATCAATAAATATATAACAATCAGTGGGACAGGTAAGAGCCTGTTGATAGGCTGATAGGCTACTAGGCTATCATTCCCGACGCGTAAAGGAGTGAAAGCCCCCATCGTTCGCCCGACCTAGGTAGACTCCTTCTTGTTCCGTATGGATGACACCTCCGATGCCACCAAATTTATTGGACAGACAGACAGAACACACATCATTGAGAAGATATGCCAAAGTACGGCGAGAAAGAATACGACCAAGTGAGGTGGTCACTTACCTAGGAGTAAGGATTAGGAAAAACTTCGACCTGATACCTCACTACTTAGAAAAAAAAGTGGCCCTATCGTTTAACGAATGATCGCGTGGCGGGGAAGGGGCGCTTTTTGGGGCATCAGATACAAGGTCTATCTATAAGGGAGTAATATTGGAGGTTTATAAGCAGCGGGTGGTGGTGTCGGCATTAAACCTTCGTGTTCACTAAGCCTTTTATTATTATTATTATTCACTTAAAATTATCAAAGATTGTAGAGCGAGACGAACTTCATTGCAGTTTGTTGCAGTTATTGTTTTCGACTCTTTACAGTTGCAAATTAAAATTTATAGTGAAATAGGAAGAAAAATAAATTTAAAAAATCTTAGGATGATGAACGATATTGAAAAAAATAATGGTTTGACTCTTGCAACGTGGAATGTACGGAGTCTGCACCAGGCAGGAACAAGTAGATGCATGGAGTCACAGCTCGAAGTAAAGAGTACTTTTATTATATTTTATCCCATTCAACGAAGGACTTAAAGAACGTTTTTTCAATATATCTATAATAAGCCTCCGTGATCCAACAAAAGAAAAGGATGAAGAGGTGAAAGAAAGATGCATTAGTGATGGGAGATGAATGCTGAGATGGGCAAAGAAAAAGCCTTTTCTTTCCATCAATTGCACGACAGAATCTAATGAAAACGGCATCAGATTGATTGATTTTGCTATGACCAGTGGGCTTATAATAGTGAGTACTAAATTCTCCCATTAGGAAATTCGCAAAGAAACTTGGGGCCATTTATTCATCCATATAGTGTGACAGCAAATCAAATAGACCATATCCTTGTCGACCAAAGGCATGCATTTCATGTTACAGATTAACAATGTTAAAGAGGAGCAGATTGTAATAGCGATCACTATTTAGTTATTGGAAATTATAAGCAGAGACTGGCATTACTCCAGAAGTGAAAGGCCCTAAAGACGAATCTGGCTTATAATGTAGAAAATTTGAAGGATGGTCGGATCAGACAAGGATATAGAGAAAGACCACAAAATCACATCTAGAGAAAAGCAGCGGAAGAGAAAACAAGCATAAAGAAGAGAAGAGTTCATTGAAGAAAAGAATGAGAAAAGCTTCCGAAATCCTAGCAGTTACAGTGAAGCCCAAAAAGAAGGATGGGTACGACGAGGAGTGCCAGAAGGAAATACATAAGAGAAATTAAACCAAGATAAAATTGCTCCAGAGAAGGACTAGAAAAACAAACGAGGTGTGTGTAACACTGAAAGCAATAGAAAAGAACTAATTAAGAAAGGAAAGAAGAGCCACAGATAGCAAAAGGATGGAAAATCTCTGGATTGCATACGAGAATAAATAGAGTAGGAAGTTCTACAAAGGTGTGAAAAACATTCAATCTTGTTTCAAATCCCACTCCAACTATGTCCTGGATGAAGAAAAAATCTTTAGCAGGTGAATGAGGAATTCTTCAAATTACAAAATGGAATTAAATGGTTTCTATAACAGTGATCTGATCCTGGAAGATGGAGAAAGGAAAGACGAAATAGAGGATAATGAGGTACCGCCAAACAGAGAAGAGAAAAGTCATACGAGTATAACGTAACGTTTCGCCAAAAACGTATCAGACTAATTAAGATGACCCTCACAGACAAGGGGTGCAGAGTTAAAGCCAATCCTCACATACACATAGCTTAAGAATTGGGCATAGTTATTAGTAGAGATGGTGTTTTGGGGATTAAGGAAGTGGCCAAGCACTCTCCAAGGCCAAGCACCAAGGACCAGAGCATTCCAACCTGCAGGTCCTTCGAGTCCTTGGAGGAATCGTTGCTCGAAATGATGAGGCAGTGGATGACATAAAGGCACGAATTGTTATTGACAATAATTGTCTTTATGTCATATGTAATGCGACATATGACCGTAACGCCATTCAGTGAGTGAGAGATTTACTGCATTTACAAACAGAAAAAAAATTATAATTTAAAGTGATCCTTATACATAGAAGGATGCAACGGTTTTTTTTCCTCCTCCTTCAAAGTATTAATGTTCATATTCGTTACTTTAGGATGGGAACGAGGAAAATATGAATTTATGAATTCTGAAAAATGAATAAAAAAGTACAATATAACACATAAAAATATAAACATAAAAATGTGAGAAAATATTAAATAGTAATAAGCAGAAAAAGAAGTTCGCCAAGAAAAAATAACATCAAGTGGAATAGCTAATATAAAGAAATTTAATAATAATCGTGAGTTACTATCTTTATTAATATTTTTAATTATTTTATTATTCTCTTCCTATTATTCTTGTTTCATGTTGGGTCATTTTAAACCAGTATATTACTTTACTGTGAATTTCTTTCCTGACCGCTACAATACCATCTTCTCACTTTTTTTTTTTAATACCATGTACTTTTTATGAAATTTATTTTAATGATATAATAAATCAGAATATATCATATTTAGAAATAAATATGGGGTAATGATCACACAGCACATTGATAACCAAGCTACCATTGGCCGGAGACAAAAGGAACAGATCAATTATAAGGGGG